>CAKNXH010063498.1:16914-37525 GCA_932178445.1 Andricus quercusramuli | reverse complement strand
ATTTGATGTGGTAAATCACTAATCAAAACAGAGTTTTCTAAAGTGAAATTGTAAAGGTGCATTTCTAATTCTTATAGGTAGTTTGTCTCAAAGGCGAGCACAACGCATAACAAAAGACATTCGCCTTTTACAAGTGCGGTGTAGCTGAATTTTTAGTACTGTTTTCCTTTCACGGAGTTTGGAATGCGTTGGTTGATCTTTGTCAATAAAATGGAAGAAATGAGGAAGATAGTGCGGAGCTTCACAACTGAATAGGCTATAAAGGAAACCATTCATAAACAATTGTCTTCTTTTGGCAACGTTCAAAAGTCCTGCTCTGTCTATGTACTGAGTAATATGTTCACCTTTGGGGATGTTATAGATGAACCGAATGCAAGCATTAAGCGTACAATCAAGCTTAGCATTCACATCATCAGTAATATCGTCATATACCACACAACCATAGTCAAAGGAAGAAAGGATGATGCTTTTAGCTAGGAGCATACGCGTTGTAGTAGGAAGTAATTCTTCATTCCTGTTAAGATGTTGGAGGACTCTAAAGGTTTTACTAGAAATATTCGTAACTTGTTCATTCCAAGTAAGACAGCGATTTGGAGTATAGCCTAAATCTTCCACAGATTCCATAAAGGGGATAAGATGTCCATCACTAGATCAATATCCGCCTGTACCTTTTTAAATAAGCTCTTAAGATTGGCAATAGGCCCGAAAAGGTAAAACTTAAACTCATCAGCATATTTGTGATAGTTGCAATGACGAAGTTCACTACCAAGTTCAGAGGTATAAATATTGAATAAAGTGGGTGCAAGCGTGGATCCCTGAGGGATTCCACTCTCAAACTCCCCACAATCAGACCGGTCGCCATTGCTAATTTGTACTCTTTCATAACGATTACTAAGATAAGATTCAAACCATTTAACAACCATATTCGAGAGGTGAAGCGATTTGAGCCTAGACGTCATCTACGAGAACTTTTTCAAAATTCAAATTGTGGCAACATCCAAAAAAACTACCAGTGGTGAGTCGACGATCCGGGTGCACGGAATCGCACATCAGGTAGGTTAGCACGTATGGCACTAAAACCTTATTGAAATTCGAATTGTGCCAACAGCCAAAATAACTACCAATTGTGAGTTGACGCTCCGGGTGCCACGGATCGTGGAGCAGACCGTTCATGACGTCATTTATGAGAACTTTTTTGGAATTTAAATTTCGTCAATGACGAAAACAATTCCAACTGGTAAGTCGACGACCCGGCTGCAGCAGATAGTTAATGAAATTTCTTGAAAAATTAGTAGGTCCCAAAATTGAAAAATTTCCCGGGCATTAGACTTAGTTTCTCTATGTCACTACAAATTTCTTTTCCTCTTATTTCCTTATTGGTAGTTATTTCGGCTGCTGCCACAATTTAAATTTTTTCAATGTTCTCGCAGATGACGTCATGAACGACCTGGTGCACGATCTGGTGCATCCTGATCGTCGACTCACCATTGCAGTTATTTTGGATGTTGCCGCAATTTAAATTTTTTCAATGTTCTCGCAGATGACGTCTGGAACGACCTGGTGCACGATTCGGAGCATCCTGATCGTCAACTTACCATTGGCTATTGGCAAACTTGAGATTTAAATTTTCAACGCTGGCTAATGTTCTCTTTCACTTACATGTTCTTAAAAATATTAATTTGTGTTTAGCGTGTCCTAAGCATGGGAGACGGACACGAGCAAGGCTTTAGCCATGCTACCATTCAGCCGTGACCTATGCTTTAGGCAGATATTTCCAAGTGTATTGCCGTGCGTGAGCCATGCAAACTTCTTACACGCGATTAGTGTTGACGGAGGAGTGTCAGACAACTCTTCTGTAGAAGTACGAGGTCAAGGATTCATATTCACTGGCTCTACTCTTGTGGAAGGACAAGGTATAAAAACTGCATTCAGTAACATTATCTTTACTCTTGTAGATGTAGGAGGTTCAGGCGGAGAAAAAAAAATTCGCTTGCACTGGCTCTGCTCTTTTACTAAGACCTGGGGTTGGAATCACATTGGCTTGCACTGGTTCTACATCATCGGATAATTGACTTTGCCCATCCGTGGGATTAGGTCGATCAACAACGTAGGATTGAGCTTAATCGCTCTCATCAAAGACGTCCTGTTGGAATGATAGATTCCACATCTTTCAAACCCTTTGCAAAGATTGTTGGATGTCAAAGCCAATTATTGCTGAGCTTATCACAAATTATATAAAATTCTATATCACAAAATATGAAATAAGGATAGCTAACCAAAGCTTCTTCGGAGTTTTCCAATGATTTTATCTAAAACAATTGAATTACGAATATAATAAAAATGTATACCAAAGACGATTTGGTAGGACAAAGAGAAAGAGAGAAGAGAAAACGAGAGAAGGAAAGGCTCTTGTAAGTCTAACATTTGCCGACAATTGAGTCGAGGTTTTGATGGAAGAACCTAATATGAGTTGATAAACATCAATGAGCAGAATAATAGAAAAGGAAGATTAGGGCAGGACAGGGCCCCCCCACTATTGCAGAGACATCTCCATTGGACGCTGACAATACAGTTTGTTCTTCGGTTGATATGGGTAGGAAACTGTATCTACCTCTTAACTCATTTGGTTTATCGGAAGAAAAAAAAATATCTTTGAATTTCGAATCGCCGGCTTGGATTTGTGTTGGGAAAAATCCGAATAAATCTAAGTTGTTGAAGTTGAAATTCAAGTACGCGAAAAGGAGAATGCCTGGCAGGGGGACACCTAGATCTAACACGGAGAGTAGGGTCGTCAGGAGGATTAGGTTCTCCAGGAGATTCATGTCGGTCAGAAGAATAAGGAATTCCGGAACAAGAAACACCAGGAATAAGGACGCCATTAGGTAAAAACTTGAACTGTGAACTCAACTATGCAACAAGAAACAGAAGATAAAATTTGCCTTACTCATTCTCTTGCAACATATTTTTCTGTTTCAAGGATAGAACTACCGAACCTCATTTCGTTAACAGGAATCGCAGGATTTTGTACAGGAGGGCAAAAAGGGATTGTCGCATTCCTTCCACCTTCCTCCAGCGCCAGGTTTTTGCGAAAATCAGCATTTTTTGGCCATTCAAAAAAAAACGTAGTGTGCGAAACTGAACGTTCTAGAAACTACCAGCAACTATTTCGTTGAAAATGTTATAATTTCACTGGAAATGTTAGGAATTTGAATTATTTTGCAATAAATATAATATTGTGCGCATATTTATTCTATATAAAAGAACTCATTCTGATGTCTTCGTGAAAAATCTCCTTATTTCCCGTCTTATAAGAGCATCTGGGCTGCAAATCGTCTTGCGTAATTTGTAAATGGCCCTCTATTACCATATGTTCACGTGTGCATATGGTACGAATTTCATATGAAGAAGGACACATTTCGAATTCCATTTTTTAGCAGAATTCTGATTTGCGTATAGCCTAAAAAGTGTACTTAAAATTATAGATATATTGCACGAGAATTATTATATTCACCAATAACATTGAGAATAACCGTCAATGATAAGAAAATAGTAGAGGCAATCGTCATCTTTTCTAGTTAGAAGAGAAACTAATTATTGTAATTATGAGAAATTATATTAGCACAGTAACTGATAAATATTCTAGTGTTTCATTGGACGAAATAATACACACATCCTATAGTCGTTATCCGTTATATGGTAGGTGTGAAGCTTATACTTCTCAGATATTAATACATGAGTAGAGTCAGTTTCACTAAAAACAATGTGCTTACTCAATTCGTTAAAACTGATAAAACAATTTACATAATCTTTCAAGTTTCAGCGAAATCCGTCGCGTGTTCGAAGAATTTATGTAGTGTCTTCTATAACGACCAATTTGAACCTTTAAAAAACTAATATTGATTTTTAAGAAATACGATGTCTATTAGGGTGGTCCAGTCTTTTTTCTTCGAATTTTCATGCATGTCGCCCGGAAATTCGTTCGAATCAACAAAAAAACAAATCCATTTCTTTTGTTTTGAAAAAAATTATATTTAGAGGTGGCATCTCAGAGGTGGAAACTAATTATTATTATTATTACTCATTATTATGATTTTTTTGTGATTTTTATGCAATTTGTTTATAACAGATAGAAAACTACTTTATATTTACAATTATATGTTGACATTAACGATTTAAACAAATTATTATTGTTTACAGCTCTCTTCGGCTATATTCATACTGGATGGTCGCAGTTTTTTCGAAAATGTTCATCTTTTTTCCACTTCTCAAATAAAGTGAAGTAATAATTAATTCAAATCCACAGAAATGATAGTTCAAACAATTTATCATTTTTTGAAATAATATTCTCTTTGCTTAATGGTAGAAATTGCGAGGTTTTCTGTCATTTTCAACTATTTGTCTACTTTTACACTTGGAGTGACTTCATAATTAACTAAATTCAGCAAAAATAATTGCTCGAACAAATTATGATTGTTTATAAGTATCTTGATCTATATGAATGCTAGTTAGTTGAGGTTTTTTTTATGAAAGTTTTAAATTTTTGTCCACTTTGGCCTAGTGAGGTAATGATCAATAAAGGTTAACAAACATGCTTATTTGAACAATTGATTATTGTTCATAACTATCTTCTCTGAAATAAGCACTATAAAGTGGTAGTTTCTTCTCAAATGTTCAACATTGCTTTGCCTTTTTATTTATGACGAAATAATGAATAAAAAATATTCTTTGAATTTCCTATAAGGATCATATTAAATGTGAATTTTCCTTGAAGCAGTTACTGAACCCCTTTTTGTTCAAATTACTATTATCATTTATTATTTGTTTCTCACTGAAAAGTCAATGAAAAGCTGAATATTTCAGAGAAACTCGCAACTTTCTCTTATTACTCTAAGAGAATATATATTTATCAACAATAATGTTCCTTAAATTTCAATAATTATTATCTAACTGAGTGAAAAGTGGTAAAAAATGTGAAAATTTCAGAAAAAATAGCAGCTATCTTGCATTAATATAGCAGAAGATAGTTAAAAACAATATAAAAAAAATGTCAATAGCCCCCAGTAGAACTGCGGTAAAATACACGTATGGCCACGTCTCACATCCGTGAGATGGGTGGTCACAGGGCACGAAGAAATCACAACGACAGGCCGACGAAACCCTCGTGTGTCTTGAGGACCCGAAGCGACCCAAGGATGACAGCTTTCTGCATCCATCTCGCAAGTGCCTTGGCATATTTTTGGCACGCGGGTATGGCTTCAAGGTTACGAACCAGTGATAGTTTCGCACCTCCGAGAGCACCTATCACAAGGACAATTACTCGCACCGAATATTTTGGGTACAGTCGTTGCAGCTCTCTTTTAAGGTCTTGATACCTCTCCTCTTTTTCATTCTCCTTTGCAGTTATGTTGTATTCGGACGGAGCCGAGAATTCGATCACGAATATCGTTCGTTTCTCGAAGTCTTGGAGAACAATGTCAGGCCTCGAATGCGCAACGGAGACTGCTGCCCGAAAATCGTAGTTCCAGAAAATTTAGCACTTCTCGTTTCGGACAATTGACTCTATATCCCTTGGAGCGTTCGGCAGGGCAGGGTCGCGACCAACACCGTAAGGTCGGCAAAGATGGTAATAACGTAATCTTAAGGCCGCATTATGTCTATAGATATACGTTGTTCCTGCGTGGGTTGGATACCCCGATAGTATGTGTTCTAGGTACTCAGCGTGTGCATGACACGCTCTGCACCTATCACTGGGAACTTCTCGACATAAAATGCGGTGACGGTATGCTAAGGTGGAGATTACACCGTCCTGGCATGCGAAAATAAAGCCCTCTGTACCTCAATTGAGCCCTGATGATTTGAGGAAAGCAAAAGTTTGCTCCTTCGACAAGGACTGTTTTTCTACATGTCTGTGAAAGTTTCCGTGCATATGCGTGTCGAGTAGTTCTTGGTGAAATTTTCCAACTTCATCTTCCTTTACTTCGGCTTTTAGACGTGAAGCATCTAGATGGAGTAATGCACTTTCCTCACTTTTGACGTTAAAATTCAGGCCAAGGGTCTCGGCAGCTTGCTCCGCGGCTCTGTAAAGGAACGCTCCTTCGCCTATCATCTCGTGGTTTCTGACCATCTTTAGGAGAGGATCTCTGCCATTCGCAACTATGTAAGCTGTACTTAAAACAATTCGGTTATGAAGACATTGGAGATTCAGAAGTCCGCGTCCGCCTTGACGGCGTGAAATGTATAATCGTGGAACTGACGAATTGATATGCAAGCTTTTATGCATATGCATGATCTTACGCGTGGTGACATTAAGGGCCTCAAGCTCGTTCTTCGTCCATTGATCCACCCCAAACGAGTAGAGTAGAACCGGGACGGCAAGCATGTTAGTCGCAGATACCTTGTTCAACGCCGACAGATTGGAAGACCAAATCTGTCTAAGAAGATGCTTGTATCTGCTTCGGAGAGACTCCTTCACTGATGTTACGTCCTGAATGCGGCTTTGAGGCACGCCCAGGTATGTATAGGTCTCTCCAGTGTTAAGATGTCTGATAACACTTATATCCACAAGCTCAGGGTCCTTGGGAACGCCAGTAATCTTTCCTTTCTTCAAATGAATTTTGGCACACTTGTCCAAACCAAAGTCCATCACAATCTCTCCTGTGTAGTTCTTGACGATATTTATAGCAGTTTGAAGTTTGCTTTTACCAGCGGCATAGATCTTCAGGTCATCCATATAAAATACATGAGTGACCTTATGCTCACGCTGATTAGTGTCGCCACAGAGGTATCCAGGAGAATTTCGTAGTGCGAGAGATAGAGGCATAAGTGTGATGCAAAAAAGCAAAGGGCTCATACTATCTCCTTGAAAGACGCCCCTCTGGAAGGGAAAGGGTTCGTCCATCCTTGTAGAGCCCCGCGTGCAAGGATAAGGCTGATACTCTGAGAGGTCGCCCGGTATCCCAGAGTCACCGTTAAAGACACCTCGCCCAGGTGCCATGCAGCTTTCGGCACGGTTCATGGAATTCACGGAATTCTTGGAATTCACGGAATTCTTGGAATTCACGGAATTCTTGGAATTCACGGAATTCTTGGAATTCACGGAATATTTGGAATTCATGAATTGGACTCGGGAAGTACGCCAAATTTTAAACAATGATTTTGTTGCCGGTTTATTGCAGGTTATGTTCACTTTCTCGACTTTCTCGACATGTAGTTACGCTGCCAACTGATGAGCGTGAAAAATGACGTTGACTTGATTCGAATCAAATCAATTAAATTTACATTCTATTATTATTTAAAAATATTTTATTTATATTGAACAGCATACAAATTAATTACTTAATTTATTAATTGATAAGCTGGTAAAATTTTGGATTTAATTCCAAATTTCAGAAAGAAATAATGGACATAGCTTTGACTAGCTTTTCCAGTGTCCGGACTACTTTAAATTTGTCACCAAAATAAATTGAATTCGGACACACCTGTGATTTTGACACGCCTGACTCCACGCACGATCTTGCGGATTATTAAAAGCAACAATACAGTTTGCATTTAGAGAAATATCTCTTTGATCATGACCCTGATGAAAAAGATATTGAGAAATCAAGATGACTCGGGGATTTTTATGATGACTACCCTCGGTAAATAGATCTACAGATGTATTATTTGAAGATTCCCTCATCAAATCATCCATAATTGAAAGTTTAGCTCTAAGGTCGTTGGAATAGTCAGAAGATTGTGGTAAGCCTTCACGAAATTCTTTGGTTTTTCCACACTCCTTGTATGCTGTCTGCCATTCGGAATAGTAAAAAATGATACGCTCAATATATGTATCGCACACACTATCTAGATCACGGAGAAACTTTCCTACAAAAAATGTTTGACCATAACATGTTGGTCCACATACCAACGATGTAAACGGATGCTTCCAGCGTGCGTCCATAATTGACAATAATTCAAATTAAATCAGTTATTATTATTTATATAATATCTTGATTCTCTGAGCAGGCATTTTTTTTCGCATGCTTTAATTAACTTCTAGAAATTGATCAATCTGATACTGTCCGCGTGGTCAGGAGTTTGAGCTGATTCCTCTGACCGTACTCCATCACGTCGATGAACAAGCTTATTTTGACGTGACCCTTCCAACAGGCTATTCTAGCTACCTGTGTACTAACCAAAATGTTAAACAAAACATTTCTGTTCCAATTCAGAGAAAAAAAATTATAGTTTAAAAGTTCCTTTCTTCCAACTTTATGCCAAAACTGCGGAACCTAAATCTCCAAAGGAATCTTTTAAATAATGTTCCTGTAATTAAAGATGCACCCAATTTGCAGATTTACTCGCTACGTCATAATAAAATGAGTAAATTCCGGTCGTATGATTTTAATAGTATGCCAAATTTGAAATAATTGGATCAAGGTTATAATAAAATTTAAGCAATATATCCGAATACCTTCGATCATCTTGAGAAATTGGAAACTCTTTGACTCAGAGGAAACATGCTGATAAACCTGCCAGCTGGATGGATGCTTAAATTCCAAAATCTTCGATCTGTTCATCTGGGAGGGAATCAATTTACAAATTTGGCAAATCTTGAATTAAATAATAGTCCTCCGTTGGTGCAATTTTTTCTAGAAGAAAATGTTTTCAAATCGCCTGATCATCAGCCTTTCTCTTCCGTATCCAAAAAGATATCAATATACAGTATAAAATTTACAAGCGTTTTAAAATTGAGCCCAGAGTGGACTTTTTAACAAGCTTCATGCAATTTATAAGAAAAACTTTTTTATAATTACTGTTATAATTACCTTCGTATTTCTAATCATTAAACAATAAAATGTTGAGCAGGCCAAAACTTGATTAAACTTTTTCTAATTTCCTCGTTTCTACAATTAATATTATTAAACAGTCTTGGTTATAATAAGGTTAATAGCGTTTATAATTAGAGCTTATAGAAAAAATGTTACAAGCTAATTAATTTATTGTAATTTTTTGTTGGAAATTCATATCTTGGGGTGAAAGTATGACATATTATGAGTATGATATATTGCATCTCTGATGCAATGATATATTCAACGATTTTTGCTTTAAGTGAACGAAAATAAATGAATTTATATGCATACATATATCTGTGTATATGTATAATTGAAAAAAAAGACTTAAACAATAACCGCAGGGTCCTACCGAAAGCAACTGCCATCTAAAATATGTCAATAGCCCCCAGTAGAACCGCGGTAAATCACACCTATGGCCACGTCTCACAACCTTGAGATTTATTTTGTAAATACTTGTTGGGTCCCTAATTCCAAATCTGTTTTCGAAATTTCAAAATTCAAAATGGCGGACCCAATATGGCAGCTAACACATTCTGAATATTACTACAATTTTATGAAGTCCATTCAAAACAAATTGTGTAGGTTGCTGGTTTTAAATATGTCATAAAAATATCAAAATTCAGAATGACGAATCTAATACGTTCGTCAAATTGAAAACAAAATCCTAGGAGAGCATGAAATTTATTTTATAATAGTTTTTCGAATTCCTCATTTCGAACATCCTATTCAGCTGTATCGAGTGAAAGGTGAGTCAGTACTGATGAGATAATAATTATTTAAGCATATAAACCATATAGAAACATTTATTCAAATATAATCTTTGAACATTGCATATTTTTAATTGTACGCATTTTTGTCGGTTGAACATATATACAAATCATTTATACTATGTTACAAAATTTTACAAAATTCGTTTTCATTCGGGTACGGAATCCTCAAATTCTTCATATTCATTTGAGCTTGTGTTATCGTCACTTTCTTCATCAGATGATTCCGTTTTTTCTTCTGGTATTATTACTAGCTCTAAAGCTGATCTGGGCAATTGCTTAGGTTTTTTTTTTTGGTAGACTAATACTAGCAAGATTCGGACACGAATTAAGAAGTAACCTGTGAAAAATATCTTCGTTCGTTTTCACTCCCGAAGATTTTCTGGCATGGTGCTCTCTATATTTTCGGATGTCCTTGTTTCGAGCTTCTAATGCTTCTTCAGATAACTGACCAATCGGAAACATTAAATGTTTCGAAACTGATGATCCATGTATCAGGACTTTGTGCACAGTTGGTGGCATTGGATACCACCAATATAATTCTGCATATAATTTCGCAGTCGCAATGCAGTACGCCTTGAATTTCTCCTCATTCAGTAGATAACCACTTGCTAATGCGATTAAAATGTCTCCAAATCGAGATATTATTTCTTCGTTAATATCTGAAATTTGTGCGTTGTTATTGACAGGAATATTTATGGTTACTGTACGTTTATTGTATTTACATGTTATTATTATTTACCTGTAATTTCAGCAGAAACTTTAGGATTTGCGAAGAATCGTCTGGCTGTGTTTCCATTATTTGAGGTTCCATGTCCCTGCCTTGGAAAATCAACATTCAATCCCATTCGTGATTTGAATGAAGCTTGGATGTCTTTCTTTCTTCACTTGCTAAGCAATTTGCTTCCATCCTTTTCACTCATCTGAATACGTCTTAAAAATTACTTTAAATCACAATATCTCTAAAGTTCACAAAGTAAGAAGTAATCACATTTTTATTACCTTCCACTGTTCAGAATCCAAACGATATGCAACGTGCAAAAGACACTCGAGAAATCGTATGTATGCGTGAAGTGTTGAGAGCCCTAATCTAAAAGTTTCAACGTTTTCAGTCCTAGTTAGCATCAGGTCTATATTATTGATCTCTGATGACTTAGCGCCACAAATATAGCATTCCGCACTCGTGCTGTGCGTTAATGCAGTGCAGGCCTGTAAATATAATATTTGTATCAATATAATAATCTTCAAGACTAACAGACAGAAAATACTATTTTGAATATTTTTGTTTTGGCTCACCTTTCCATCTCACATTGTCGGCATTAAGGAAAACTCAACAATTTTATTGCTTGCAGTGAATGGTTGCAAATTTGAAATTTGCTCATTCATGACTGCTTCCTCATTTTGCAATACTTCTGTTGTTCCTGTATCCACTGTATGCGTAGTGGCCGGCAGAATCTTGTCGATGAAGTTCGCGGATTCTCCCAAACAATCTCGTTTGTCGTTTTATTTACGAGCCTCAATGGGGCTAAGAACGTTCCAAAAACATATTGGTCACTATTTTCTGCATCCTCGAATCTTTGATTATATCGGGAATGTCCACCACTACCATCGAAACCGCACTTGAGATGCAAAGTATACTGCTCTACTTCTAACCCCTCATTATTCTCAAGTTTCATTAGCGGAAGAATCCCCGTGATTTAACAAATCCTGCAACTTTACTTCACAACGTTTCTCACTAATCTCATGAATTTTCGGATAACATTCCTTTTTTGCCTGTAAAACTTCATGGTAAGAAGGGAATAAGTCATGATTGTGTTCTTTAGCTGCCTTACGTATTAACAAATATTGTTCTTTTGTTAAATCAGCGTCTTCAATGAGCGACACAGCTTCCATGGCTGATAACTTTGTTGGCGGTTTTGACACTTTCTCTGAATGTTGCAAGTGATGCAACTGTTTAAGAGCCTCTTCTTGCGAAATGATGCTCACTCCCTTGTAAATTTTGGCAGCTGCCACATTTCCTTCTGCCCTTAGTTGCATAGAAGCAGCAAAAGAGAGTTCTTCTGCAGTCATAGTGGATCGCAATTTTGTAGTTTTTCTACGCCTGCTTCTCTCACTTGAAATTTTAAACGATTTTTGAGGACGACCAAAGGGGCTGAAGAAAATATGAAGAATTTCAATAAAATCTAATAGAAGTACTTCATTTGGACGATTGCAAACATAACCATTTCCAAACGGCAAATAAAGCGTTAAAGTACAGAACTAGATAACCAACAAAATTTATATTTCGAAAGAACGAAAAAACATGATGTGAAATCAAAATCACTATTTAAAGACAAAACAAATATTCACTTCCTATCTGAAGTATTCTTGCAAACATTATGTACGTTAACAAATTTTAAAACTCATTCTTTCCAGATATTAACTTTCTGAACACGGTTAAACAAAGTTTGATGCACAAAAAACTAGCCAGTTTGGAGTGAATTTACGGAGAATTTTAAGGTTGAAATTTCAGTGGTTTCGAAATCAGCTTTACATACCGACTAAAAAACAAAATAATGTATTCTTATTTAATTATTATTTAATTTAATTAATTATTATTTTAGTATTATAAAATCAGAATTAAAAATCGCGATTACCCAGTACGACCTACATTTGTTTGCTAAAAATGCGAAAGAAATTAGGAAATATATTATTTTCCTACATTAAATGATGAAATGTTTTAAAAAAGTATTACTACGTTAAGATTGTAACGAAATTGAATTTAAAACTTGAAATTTTTTCAAAAAAATTTGTACCAAAGAATATTTTGAAAATTGAAAAAATTGAAAATGAAATTTTTGAAGATTTTTTTGTGCAATAAACCCATTTAAAAAGATCTGGTCTTTTAGTTCTGAGCTGCAACCCTTCAAATGATTTCAGTCATTCAGTACAATTTATTAAAGTCAAAATAGCTCAAACAATCAAAGTTTTCCGATGTAAGTCATAAGTGGACTTAGTTTATCGGTTGAAAGTTTTGGGATTTTCGTGGAAATCTCTTACATCGGGCCCAACAAATTTCTAAGAAAACGTATCCACGAAAAATTCGTATGACAATGGAAAGGGCGTGGAAAAACTCTACGTAATGTATCTAATTATTATACTGTTAAGAATTTTAATGAATCGTTAAACAATTCTGTTTAAAATACCTTTGTTGTGTTTGCTGCGGAAAAACATCTGGATAGATAAAATCTTGTTGCAACCACACTGAGTTTTGACGCATAAAAGTGTCTGGAGAACGATGCGCTCTTCTCCGTTTATGTGGTAAAAGTTTGTAAAAAGATGTCAACTTTGTTTTAAATTCACTTTTCACTTGTGGAGGTACTTGTAGACACTTTTTTAGAACAGCTTCTATAAAAGAATTGTTTCCGTTTTCACGATAGAAATTTAAAAAAATCCTCATTTATTTTTAAATTTTCCATTTTTAGCACAGCACAACAATTTTCGAATAAACTTTGATTTCAAGGAACGGCTTTGTAAGGTTTCCCCGCAGACTATTTTCTGGAGACTAAAGATAGTTTCGAGGTAAAAGCAAAATTGCAAACCTCAAAATTTTTTTTTGTAAACCGTAATACCTGGTGATAGGAAAAAGTATAGGGTGAGGCAATACCCAGGTAACAGGTCCGTTATAGGAATTACCTCCAACACCTATACTTTTCACTTCTATCAAGAAAAGCTAGTCCATTGTTGAAGCATTTTAAAGTACCATGTGAAAACATTTTCCTTTATATTTTTTAAATTATATTTTATAATTGTTTAAAATGAATTGATTTACAAAAAAAAACATTCACCAAATAGAATATTAAATATCTAAATAGCAAAATACTAAAAACTGTGTAAATTATACTTACTATTTCATAAAATTGTTATAATAGGCAAACACGCGCCTCAACTCGCGCAAATTACTGCCTGTGTGGCCTTCGTAATTAGCGTCCCATTTGAAAAGTCGCAAATTGCCGCAAAAATCTTCCATGGGAATCAATTCATTAATTCTTTCATAAAAACTTAGAGTTTCCACATTTCACGGCTAAGTCCAGCAACATAATGTTTTTTCAATCGAAAGCTGATTAAATGAGACATATTTTTACCCGAAAAACATTTATAAAAAAAATTAATAATTTTGATAAATATGAAATTTTTAATACGTGAATCACTTAAAGGATATAATACACTACAATTCTATATAACCATTTTTCAAATATTTTTTACTGGTGTTGATACAGCATCTCCTAAAGTTGAGGTATATATGGGTATACATTAGGCTTTGAGAGTGATTGCTCCGGTTTGTTGAACTTTGAAACATGAAAAATTGCTTAAAATAATAATATTTTTCTATTATTTTTGTACTCGCATGTACTTTAGATACTCGCTAATGGATTGGCATCGATATTTTATAAGAAAAATAAAACTCATTTTTTGACTTTTGGCCAGCTTTTCGACGATCCGGACCACTCTGCGGCGAAACCCTTATGTGTCTTGAGGACACGAAGCGACCCAAGGACGACAGCTTTCTGCATCCATCTCGCAATTTCCTTGGCATATTTTTGGCACGCGGGTATGGCTTCAAGGTCACGAACCAGTGATAGTTTCGCACCTCCGAGAGCACCTTTCACAGGGACAATTACTTGCACCGAATATTTTGGGTAGAGTCGTTGCAGCTCTCTTTTAAGGTCTTGATACCTCTCCTCTTTCTCTTTCTCCTTTGCAGTGATGTTGTATTCGGATGGAGCCGAGAATTCGATCACGAATATAGTTCGTTTCTCTAAGTCTTGGAGAAAAATGTCAGGCCCGAAAACCGTAGTTCCAAAAAATCTGACACTTCTCGTTTCGGACAATTGACTCTAAATCCCTTGGAGCGGTCGGCAGGGCAGGGTCGCGACCAACGGTCACGGTACGCTAAGGTGGAACTTACACCGTCCTGACATGCGAAAATAAAACCCTCTGTAACTGAATTGAGTTCGGGTGATTTGAGGAAAGCGAAAGTTTGCTCCTTCGACAAGGACTGTTTTTCTACATTTCTCTGAAAGTTTCCGTGAATCTGCTTGTCGAGTAGCTGTTGGTATAATTTTCCAACCTCTGCTTTCTTTACTTCGGCTTTTAGACGTTAAGCAACTAGATGGAGTAATGCACATTCTTCACTTCTGATGTTAAAATTCAGGCCAAGGGTCTCGGCTGCTTGCTCCGCGGCTCTGTAAAGGAACGCTCCTTCGCCTATCATCTCGTGGTTTCTGACCATCTTTAGGAGAGGATCTCTGCCATTCGCAACGATGTAAGCTGTATTTAGAACGATTCGGTTATGAAGACACTGGAGATTCAGAAGTCTTTGTCCGCCTTGACGGCGTGAAGCGTATGATCGCGGAACTGACCCTTTCCGTGAACGGTCTACCAGATGTTATGTAGTCAATCACACATTGAACACGGGACTTCAGGTCTTTCGATCCATCGTTGGTCTTAGATTTCGATTTGAATCAGCTGAAGCTCTCGAAGCACCATAAACTGAGCAATTGATGGTCCAGAGGTCGGACTCTTGCGAGATATCTCCACGAAGGAAGGCATCCATTTCAGCCAGATCTTGGGGCTTAAAAGGAACTTGCATGTTGATTTTCCTCCTTGTACTGAAATTGCGATCATATCTCAGAAGGTGCCTGCTTTCTGCAAGTGCTCCTAATGTCGCTTCTTCATCTTCGTCTGCAGCTTGATCAAGCAGAAATTGGGGCAGCGCTCCGCGTACATATTCATTTTTCCGGAGGTTGTCGGCTTCATTTTGCAAAGACTGATGCGAAGCGTGCTGAATTTGAGATTTGAGATTTTAGTAAGATTTCAAAGAATTAAATGATTCCAACGAAAAAAAAGATTTTACAAACAAATATTTAATAAAAATTTCACACATATTTTAAAAGATTTGACAAATATCCTAGAAATATAGGAATTTATCGAATAAGAAAAACATATGTGTCACAAGAATACATGGAATAAATCATTTATAGAGAGTAATTCTGCATGATAAAATATAGATATTGTTTTGATTTTGATATGCGAGTATTTTATGGATAAAGAAATCCTTACACTGATTTTTATATGTGAAATATCAGATTCCTAATTTCTTCTCCAAAGTCGACCCTATATGAAATAAAATTTATAATAGAGAGAAGCTTTCAATGCTTTTAAATCTCTTTAAATATTCTCATAAAATTAATCGTTTCAAATATTCTCATGGAATAATTCTTTCTAAATATAGCCATAAAATTAATATTTTTGAATATTCTCATGAAATTGATTGTTTCAAATAAAAGAATATTAAATTTTACCAAGCACCTTGTGACATTTTTTTCTTTTCTCAAAACCTTTCAAAATTCTTCAACAAATTTTTTCAAATTTGAAAACCTACATTTTGCACGAGATCTTTTGTAATCACCTTAAAATCTGAATCATCTTTGTATCTTTCCCAAACTTCGCGACAAAATTTCATATAATTCAGTTTTCCTGAGAAAATTTTGAATCCGAAAAAGTTACAAAAATTGTCTTTGAATCTATCCGATTATTTTTCGGTATATTTTGAAATCTTCGAAAACTTAAAATTATTCCTGTAGAATGAAACGAAGTTTCTACGCGCATAAAAAGTTCGGCTATTTGTGCCAAAGTTTTGGTGTCAATAGCCCCTTTTCCTTTGAATTCGTACTGAAACTTTGTACACGTAGGCTGAAATTAAACATAAATTATTGAAAATTTTCACAAAAATATTAGGAAATTTTTTCTTATTTTTATTCATTCATTCTTATTCATCGTCATCTCGTCGTGAGTTCTTCGTCAGTTTTCGCCAGTCTCCACCCGTATATTTGAGAAGTCATTTCGGTACCAGTCTTCAACCCTTTATTCGGTTCGGGTCAACCGGTGGTTTCAACCCTTTCGGAATCGTGCTCTACCAGTATCTTCTGGAATACCAGTTGATCGTTACAGTTTTCATTTGGGATTTACTTCTACCCTAATCGAACTCATCACGTGCAAACCATCAATTATCTGGATCACCGGATACACTGAGGGTCAAGGATCTACTGCCACGCCCCCTCCTCTACGGCACATCCGGAACCAACCCTGGGAGATTCTACATACGGAAACAAACCTAAACTCGGTAAGTCCTAATAAACATTAGCCTTTGTCATCTGCCCTCTCTTATCTGTCAAAACACTTATAAATCCATTCTTTCCAGTCGGACAGTCGGAGATAAATAACAGTCCTTCTCAAATTCAATTGAAGTATCCATCTTGGAACCCCTGCGCATCTTCTCTTCTTCACAAAATTAACCTATGTACTTAATCTAAATAAACTGATTTGATTGTGAATTATGTGTATTCAATTCATTTGACTTGTGTGCTCGTCCCAAATTGTAGTCTTATCCGATTACAATTAAATCGAGAAACTTAGGGAATTTAAGTGTATGTATATATTGTCAAGACGTAACACAAGATCTCGTGAAACATTTAAAAGAAAAAGGAAAAAAATGGATTACCAGTTACTGGAAACATTTTGACACAACACAGATCATAAATAATATTATATTTCAGGTCAACATTTTTTTCATTGAATTAACGCTGTGCAGGATTGTGGTTCACACGCTGTTTATATGTACTACTCTAAAATTCTTTGCAATTGGATAAGGCTTGCCTAAGAGAGTTTCCTCGATCTCATCTTCATTCAAATTAACAACCGCGCCGCTGTCCATGTTTATTTTCACGCGTTTATGAAGGACATATCTGTCTGTATATATCCCGCGAAGAATTTTATTATTGCGCTCCACTATTGCAAAGACGTCACCATTGGACGTAGATAATACTTTTTGTTCTTGGATTGGCATGGGCCCCCAGCCATTCCTTCCTAATTTCAATAGAAGTGGTTTATCAGGAGGAAAAGTGTATCTTCGAATTTCAAATAGCCGGTGTTGATTCGTGTGGGGAATGAGCCGAATATATTCGAAACTGCCAGTAGTAGGAATCTTGACAAGAGGAGACCTGGAACTGACAGGAGGAGACCTGGACCTTTCACGAAGAGAAGTCCCGGCAGAAGAGAGATCCATGGCAGGAAGAAGAGACATGCCGAGAGAAGGATGTCTGTCAGGAGGAGAACTTCACATGGCAGGACGCGACCTGGACCTTTCACGAACAGGAGATTTGGCAGGCGAGAGAGGCCTGACGGGAAGAAGAGAGCTGTCTGGAGAATGCTGTCTGTCGGAAGAAGATGAAGTTGGGACGCTACGAAGAACACCAGGAATAGGAGCGCCATTTGGTAAACATTCAAATTGTGAACCTAATTCTGCAACAAAAAATAGGGTATCACATTTCCTTTCCAGTAAATAATTGTCATGAGTACCACATTAAATATAAGTTTGGCTCGAGAGTGGGAGAGAAATGGCTTGGCTGAATTATATGTACTTGAAAGAAAAAGTAAATATTTATTTGTAGTTGTGTTTGTATTTATTTATAGAAAATTCCCAGGGCTAAATAGCCCTATAAGGAATAGGTGATACGTATTACAATTGAAATGTGACGGCGATCGATTTGACGATTGAATTCAAAAAATGGTACATAACAAGAGTGAAGAAATAAACTATAATCCATATAGTTAGATGTGGGCTATCAACAGAAGGATACTAAAAATATACATACGCAAGTATACATAGTCAAATATACATACTTAAAAGGACTCTAAAGGTTTTACTAGAAATATCCGCAACTTGTTCTTACCAAGTAAGAGAGTGATTAGGAATATAGCCTAAATCTTCCACAGATCCCATAAAGGGGATAAGACATCCACGACTAGATCAATATCCGCTTGTACCTTTTGAAATAAGCTCTTAAGATTGGCAATAGGCCCATAAAGGTAAAACTTGAAATCATCAGCATATTTGTGATAGTTGCAATGACGAAGTTCACTACCAAGTTCAGAGGTATAAATATTGAATAAAGTGGGTGCAAGCGTGGATCCCTGAGGGATTCCACTCTTAACCTCCCCACAATCAGACCGGTCGCCATTGCTAATTTGTACTCTTTCATAACGATTACTAAGATAAGATTCAAACCATTTAACAACCATATTCGAGAAGTGAAGCGATTTGAGCCTAGTCAACCAGGATGCTTCGGATCGTGCACCAGGTCGTTTAAGACGTCATCTACGAGAACTTTTTAAAAATTTAAATTGTGGCAGTAACCAGAATAACTACCAATGGCGAGTTGACGATCAGGATGCTCCAGATCGTGCACCAGGTCGTTCAAGACGTCATCTACGAAAACTTTTTCAGAATTTCAATTGTGCAAAAGCCAAAATAACTACCAATGGTGAGTTGACGATCAGGATACTCCGAATCGTGCACCAGACCGGTCAAGACGTCATCTACGAGAACTTTTTCAAAATTCAAATTGTGGCAACATCCAAAAAAACTACCAATGTTGAGTCGACGATCGGGGTGCACGGGATCGCACGCCAGGTATTGTAGCACGTATGGCACTAAAACCTTTTTGAAATTCGAATTGTTCCAACAGCCAAAGTAACTACCAATGGCGAGTTGACGATCAGGATGCTCCAGATCGTACTCCAGGTCTTTCAAGACGTCATCTACGAGAACTTTTTCAAAATTTAAATTGTGGCAGCAACCAAAATAACTACCAATGGCGAGTTGACGATCAGGATGCTCCGGAACGTGCACCAGGTCGTTCAAGACGTCATCTGCGAGAACTTTTTCAACATTTAAATTATGGCAGCAGTTAAATAACTACCAATGGTGAGTCGACGATCAGGATGCTTCGGATCGTGCACCAGGTCATTCAAGACATCATCTACGAGAACTTTTTAAAAATTTAAATTGTGGCAGTAGCCAAAATAACTACCAATGGTGAGTGGATGATCAGGATGCTGCGGATCGTGCAACAGGTCGTTCAAGACGTCATCTACGAGAACTTTTTCAAAATTTAGATTGTGGCAGCAGCCAAAATAACTACTAATTGTGAGTCGACGATCAGGATGCTCCAGATCGTGCACCAGGTCGTTCAAGACGTCATCTACGAAAACTTTTTCAGAATTTCAATTGTGCAAAAGCCAAAATAACTACCAATGGTGAGTTGACGATCAGGATACTCTGGATCGTGCACCAGACCGTTCAAGACGTCATCTACGAGAACTTTTTCAAAATTCAAATTGTGGCAACATCCAAAAAAACTACCAATGTTGAGTCGACGATCGGGGTGCACGTGATTGCACGCCAGGTATTGTATCACGTATGGCACTAAAACTTTTTTGAAATTCGAATTGTTCCGAAAGCCAAAATAACTACCAATGGCGAGTTGACGATCAGGATGCTCCAGATCGTACACCAGGTCTTTCAAGACGTCATCTACGAGAACTTTTTCAAAATTTAAATTGTGGCAGCAACCAAAATAACCACCAATGGTGAGTCGACGATCAGGATGCTACGGATCGTGCACCAAGTCGTTCAAGACGTCATCTACGAGAACTTTTTCAAAATTCAAATTGTGGCAACATCCAAAAAAACTACCAATGGTGAGTCGACGATCCGGGTGCACGGGATCGCACATCAGGTAGGTTAGCACGTATGCTACTTAAACCTTTCTGAAATTCGAATTGTACGAACAGCTAAAATGACTACCAATTGTGAGTTGACGCTCCGGCTGCACCAGATAGTTAATGAAATTTCTTCAAAAAGTAGTATGTTCCAAAATTGACATATTCCTGAAAAGCTTAGACTTACTTACTTTCTGTCACTATAAATTTCTTTTCCTCTTATTTCCTTATTGGTAGTTATTTCGGCTGCTGCCACAGTTTTAATTTTTTCAACGTTCTCGCAGATGACGTCATGAACGACCTGGTACACGATCCGGAGCATCCTGATCGTCGACTCATCATTGGTAGTTATTTTGGTTGTTGCCACAATTTAAATTTTGACAATTCCTCGTGAATGACGTCTTG
>CAKNXH010063498.1:0-16904 GCA_932178445.1 Andricus quercusramuli | reverse complement strand
AGCATCCTGACCGTCGACTCACCATTGTAGTTATTTTGGCTGTTGCCGAAATTTAAATTTTTTCAATGTTCTCGCAGATGACGTCTGGAACGACCTGGTGCACGATTCGGAGCATTCTGATCGTCAACTCACCATTGGCTATTGGCAAACTTAAGATTTTAATTTTCAACGCTGGCTAATTTTCTCTTTCACTTACATGTTCTTAAAAATATTAATTTGTGTTTAGCGTGTCCTAAGCGTGGGAGACGGACACGAGCAAGGCTTTAGCCATGCTACCATTCAGCCGTGACCCATGCTCTAGCCAGATATTTTCAAGTGTATTGCCATGCGTGAGCCATGCAAACTTTTTTCACGTGGTTTGTATTGATGGAGGACAGTCAGACAACTCTTCTGTAGAAGTACCAGGTCAAGGATTTATATTCACTGGCTCTACTCTTGTGGAAGGACAGGGTATAAAAACTGCATTCAGTAACATTGTCTTTCCTCTGGTAGATGTAGGAGGTTCAGGTGGAGAAAAAAAATTCGCTTGCACTGGCTCTGCTCTTTTACAAAGACCTGGGGTTGGAATCACATTGATTTGCACTGGTTCTACATCATCGGATGATTGACTTTGCCCATCCGTGGGATTAAGTCGATCAACAACGTAGGATTGAGCTTAATCGCTCTCATCAAAGCCGTCCTGTTGGAATGATAGATTCCACATCTTTCAAACCCTTTGCAAAGATTGTTGGATGTCAAAGCCAATTATTACTGAGCTTATTACAAAGCTTATCACAAATTATATAAAATTCTATATTACAAAATATGAAATAAGAATAGCTAACCAAAGCTTCTTTGGACTTTTCCAATGATTTTATCTAAAACAATTGAATTACGAATATAATAAAAATGTATACCAAAGAAGATTTGGTAGGACAAGGAGAAAGAGAGAAGAGAAAAGTAGAGAGGGAAAGGCTCTTGTAAGTCTAACATTTGCCGACAATTGAGTCGAGGTTTTGATGGAAGAACCTAATATGAGTTGATAAACATCAATGAGCAGAATAATAGAAAAGGAATATTAGGGCAGGACAGGGCCCCTCCACTATTGCAAAGACATCTCCTTTGGACGCTGACAATTCAGTTTGTTCTTCGGTTGATATGGGTAGGAAACTGTATCTACCTCTTAACTCATTTGGTTTATCGGAAGAAAAAAAATATCTTTGAATTTCGAATCGCCGTCTTGGATTTGTGTTGGGAAAAATCCGAATAAATCTAAGTTGTTGAAGTTGAAATTCAAGTACGCGAAAAGAAGAATGCCTGGCAGGGGGACACCTAGATCTAACACGAAGAGTAGAGTCGTCAGGAGGATTAGGTTCTCCAGGAGATTCATGTCGGTCAGAAGAATAAGGAATTCCGGAACGAGAAACACCAGGAATAAGGACGCCATTAGGTAAAAACTTGAACTGTGAACTCAACTCTGCAACAAGAAACAGAGGATAAAATTTGCCTTACTTATTCTCTTGCGACATATTTTTCTGTTCCAAGGATAGAACTACCGAACCTCATTTCGTTAACAGGAATCGCAGGATTTTGTACAGGAGGGCAAAAAGGGATTGTCGCATTCCTCCCACCTTCCTCCCGCGTCAGGTTTTTGCGAAAATCAGCATTTTTTGGCAATTCAAGAAAAACGTAGTGTGCGAAACTGAACGTTCTAGAAACTTCTAGCAAACTATTTCGTGGAAAATGTTATAATTTCACTGGAAATGTTAAGAATTTAAATTATTTTGCAATAAATATAATATTTTGCGCATATTTATTCTATATAGAAAAACTCATTCTGATCTCTTCGTGAAAAATCTCCTTATTTCCCGGCTTGTAAGAGCATATGGGTTCTAAATCGTCTCATGTCATTTGTAAATGGCCCTCTCTTACCATATGTTCACGTGTACATATGGTACGAATTTCATATCAAGAAGGACACATTTCGAATTCCATTTTTTAGCACAATTCTGATTTGCGTATAGCCTAAAAAGTGTACTTAAAATTATAGATATATTATACGAGAATTGTCATATTCACCAATAACATTGAGAATAACCGTCAATGATAAGAGAATAGTAGAAGCAATCTTCATATTTTCTAGTTAGAGGAGAAACTAATTATTGTAATTATGAGAAATTAAATTATCAAAGTAACTGATAAATATTCTAGTGTTTCATTAGACGAAATATACATATATATATATCAAAGAAAATTTTTGTTCTGAAGTAAAGCTTGAATGAAAATTATAATTCTTTTCTATATATACATATATACTAGATTCTCTGTTCCAAACTCAAAGTTTCAATTTTTTATGGAACATGCCTTTTGAAAATTCCTTTTTCCAAGTCAACGTAATTGTTGTTTCTAACAGGAATTTAAGATTTTTCATAGGACTTAACAAATTAAATTTCGTTGCAAATATTTTAAGCCGTTCTTAATTATTAAAAACAATTTCTCATGATTCAACGGGATTTCAAATTATTCAAACGGATTTCTTGCTAAGACAGAGCATTGCGCATAATACAATGAATACTTTACTTTATACTGTATTCATTTTGTATATACAGGGGAAAGTGGTCCCAAATCGGCACAGTAAGGATTTTTCTCTAAAACAGAGGGTAAACAGGGTTTCATGGCGCTTTAATGACTTTGGTCAATTACCAAGATCCTTTTTATACAATTTTATGTTGATTCCTGCTTCTTCTCAAAATGGTGGTCCTAAACCTGCACCACCTGCTCCTGAGTCAGCACATAATTTTTTTCCCTCGAGTGCAAGAAAAAGGGAGGCTTATATAAGTTTATATAGTTTCAGCACAGATATGTGACCTTGTTTGATAAATCTAAGAATCTAGAAAAAAAATGGTATTCCTGAAAAGTAAAAAAAGGCAATTTTGTTGTTAAGTGAAAAATTAACTATTAGGAAAATATGAGAGAAAACAAAGTTTTCATAATCGACCTCAAATAATTCTTAAAGTAGACTAGCCTATGATGGTATATAATGAACCCTTTGTGCTTGGATATGGAGTGCAATGTTGAGATTTAAATATTTTATATTATATTTTGAATATTCAGAATATTTCTGGGATTTATACACAATAGTGGACCAAAGGCTTATATTTTTCATTTGTACCATAAATGACAAATTTTCTTCAAAGGAAAATTCCCTTTTGCTCAAACAGATCGTATATTTATTAATATCTTCGAATTGTATTATTTTTTGGGGTAAATCTTTTTTATGCAATACGTTCCTTCCACCCACTCACCCATTGGTCTAAAGAAATTTTCGGATACGCCCTTAGGAATGTACCAGATGTGCATGTGGTAACATATGTTGCAAATTCCGTACCAACCGGGACACTTTTCAAATTCAATTCTCTATTAACAAACACGTTCTGGAATACCTCTGAACAAGTTCAGATAAAATAAGCACTCGTTTCGAAAAACTCAAATGAAGTTTGAGGGAAAATAGCACTTGGAGTAGAGGATGATGGATTGAATAGCAGATACTCTGATTTGCGTATAGCATGAAGAATATCAAAAATTATAGATTTATTATATTATTATATTTACCAGTATAATTAAGGACAAACGCCAAGGATAATACGAGAGTAGAAAAACCCCTCATCTTTTCTAATCAGAGGAAAAACTCATGAAATGACTTCTGACATCACACCCTTACATCACAGGCGTCAAGCTTGTCCTTCTTAAATCATGATTTTATCAGAGTTTTATATATGTCAAGGGATTTAATGGAATTTGATCCCATTTCATGGAAAGTGCATGTCAGATTTCGAGAATGATAGACCCCTCGTCTAAACCTAATGAAGCCTAATTATTATCATTATTTAATATCTGAAAAACACATTTATTTTGAGGCCTGTAAGAATGTGGTATCAGTACGATGGATGTATTAAACTATTGATAAGGCAGCTTTCGAAACTGTGAGGTAGATTATATTGACGATCAAATCTTATGATTTCTTTTTCACTATGTTTTGACGTTTCGTCTTTTTTGGATAAATGAAAACCTCACGACTATTGAAATCATGAATTTGAAGCAAATCAAGAAGCTTTCAACTTAAATATTCTGTATACAATTTTATTCCAATTTATTTGTAGAATATTTGTGTGATTATCTCGACCCTAGGAAGTTATTCTCATTCCTAATTCTAAGTCCTAGATTTCGTTCAAGAATGAGAAAGCCTTTTTCGAAATAATTATTTTCAACCAGGCAAGTTTGTTCCCTTCAAGAAGAAACACCTCTGAAAATATTCAAAAGCCTTTTTTAATTTTCTTGAGCATATTATAAAAATTATATTTATATGATTTGAAAAACAACCTAATAATACTTACATCCTTTTTTTTCAATTCTAGAATCTAATTTGAGGACCAAGCATTTCTTAAAATACAAAAAAAGGTGACATTATATGTTCGCAGAAGAGGACCGTTTTTGTCCATCCCTCAAAATCCGTCAGCTAATTTAAAAAAAGATGAAAATCAACAAAGTTGCGAGGATTTGATTGGAAAAATACAAAGCCGGTTTTCACAAAAGACCCATACTTATATTTTCTCTTTTTTGTTGTTGAATTTGGCCTTCCATAAAGAACACCTTCCTTTAGGTTTTAGGGCGGCTAAACCATTTTTGGGGCAAGAGAACTTTTGTTTCATACGAATATACCTATTTTTGAATTTTTCTCGAAGGTGTGCTTCTTTCGAAAATCAAATTTTCATCTGTATTGAAATTTAATTAAATCCGTTTTGGAATGTTTTCAGATACCAGTATGTGCACAAAAATTGGTTTTAAAATCTTATGCAAAAATGATTCATTTGTTCTTAATAGACAATGGGTCATTTTATTCTATGAAACATTCTCTACAACCATACTTCATGTATTTTGATAAAAATCATTTGTCAAGGATTTGTTAAATAAACAAATTATATATAACATAATGCAATCGGTAGAACTGTAAAGAACAAAAAATGGTGATTAAAGTTTTATATTCTCTCATGCGTTCGAATAACATTGTGGATAAAACTAGTCTACAACTACTGTTTCGAAATTCCTTGCTATCGGAATCAATGGTTTCTTCTGTGGTCATATCATCAACCTTGCCGGTATCCATATTTACTTTTGCCCACTGTTTGGTTTTCGGCTCGTCTCCAATAGAGGGCGCCACTTGAGGGCCGTCGAGGTCCCTCTCCTCGACTGTTGCGCGTCTACTCCCCCCTGTTTCTCTCCCTGCGTCGCCCCGAACGGACGTGTGTCGGCGCGTATGTGGCTACGCGGTAGCCATCGGCAGTGCAGTTCCTCTTGTTTCTTGCGCCCCGTCACCCTCTACTTCCTGCAGTGGTTCTGTGCTATCCAGTCACCCCTCCCTCCAGCAAATCAAACACCCGCCGAATACGATATCTCCATGTATATATTGCACAACGTCTTTTATTATCCTCCACTACTGCAAAGGCGTCACTATTGGAAGTTGTTATTACAGTTTGTTCTTCGATTGGAATGGGCTGAATGACACCATTTCTGCCACTCAAATTTTGACAAATTTTGATTTGGAACAGGGGTCTTTCTATATACCCTCCTTCTAAATAAGAATGAGAATTCTTTTCCTAGATTCCCCTTTCTACGTCAAATTTTGATTCGTTATGGAATATTTCCTGCTTGAAAATGAAAATTTTGATTCGTCACGGTAATCCCATGTTCCAAGTCAGAATTATGATATAATACTGATATTTTTAATTTCCTACTGAGGAGTTCCATCTTTGAGGAACGTAACATATCGCAAATCTATAAGGAAGCAATAGATTTTACCGATATAGTAAATAATATACGGTAAACCCTCTTCGAATTGCCACCAACAACGGAGCGCTCAGGTAGCACTGGTAACACCGGAGTGGGGACTTACCTGGCTACTATAGAGAGGTGAGCTATTAAATAGCCGCTCCCGACAAGAAAACATGTCTTTTCCCCGATGCGTCCAGTGACTAAACTTTGGCATGTTGAGCTGCTGCGCTTGCCCGGCGCAGCGGCCCTCATTGGCCGTTGTTGGCGCGTGACTTAAACCGGGTATAATTAACAATTATTGAAATTAAAGTATATTATTATTGTTATTCGTACATTAATATCAGAAATTACCTAATTTGTAATGTAAGGTTAGAAAAAAATAATAATGCGTATATTTTGTCATTAATAGTCTATTTTTTCAGTTCCAAAGACTAACTTATCAACAAAATATACGCATGAGTATTTTTCTCTAACCCTACATCGCACATTACGTAATTTCTGCTATTAATGTGCAATTTATAATAATTATCTACTTTAATTTTAATAATTGTTAATTATACCAGGTTTAAATCGCGTGCCAAAAGCGACCAATGAGGGCCGCTGCGCCGGGCAAGCGCAGTAGCTCAACATGCCAAAGTTGGAGTCACTGGATGCATCGGATAGAGCTCCATGACTAAGAGAATAACAACTGTGGTTACCCCTTAGAGAAACTATTGGGTTTCTAAATTAGATGCGCGTAGCAATTTTCTCTACTTAATTTTCAGGATAGATCGAAAGGACTCCATGAATTTTGATAAAAATCATTTGTTTAGGGATATGTTATAACGAGGTTCAAAAAAAGCACCAAATGTCACATAGTATCGCCAGGGAAATAATTTTCACTAAACAATATTGTTGTCCTGACAAATATGTTACTGTCTCTTTCAAACGCACAGAAATTGATTACGGTTACTTTTTTCTGTTTTCATAATTAAAACGTTTTCTCACTTTGAGGTTATGCCAATGTGCCGATTTCAAAAATAAGTTATTCGTTACTTGCCTTATGCATCGATTCAATCAAATTCGAATCGAGGTAATCCTGCTCAGTCAATTCGATTTATTTTATTCGATCACAGGAGTCGGTTCGGAAAGTTTGAATCACGACTCACGCTCAAATGTCGGTCCTGAGTCGAGTTGAATTATTATTTCTTTCGAATTTATTCAAACCAGATATAGTTTGTTTCAATAAGTGTCACAATTTTATATCTTCGCCAATTTTTGCCCATGAGAATTAAACTGTAAATTGGAAAAATTGACAGAAAAAAAGACAAGTGCGATTTAAAAATATATTTCTGCATTTTGCTTTGTTCTTATTCAGTGGTCAAAATTTCATTAAATAACATTTTGTAAGTTATCAATAAATAACTTTTTCGTAAGATACTAAAATACATGATGATATAATTTTTTGTAAATTATAGCCTGCTAAAATTTCTATCTTCATCCTAACTTAATCGTATAAATTTTTGTAAATATTATTCAATGGCAGTCAATATAAATGCATGGAAATGGCAATGGCCATAGCTTTAACATAATTTTTGTACGATGAAAAAACATGGTGTAAGCCAGGGTGGTCGAAAAAAGGATTTTTTTTCTAAGAGGGTTCCTCTACACATTGTTACTTTTTGTGTCAAAATTTCCTCTGAATTTTGGTTTATTTTTTTTTAAATCCTAATTTTTATAATCTTGTCGTCAAAGTAAAGTAACTCATTAACAGCAACAAATTGAAAAAATCAACTTTATGAAAAATGAAGTTGAGAGATGGATTTTTTGACACCAAAAGGGGAGCCTCTTTAAAAAAAATAAAGCCTTTCTTCGACTTTTTTTTATACTTTCATACATAAAAAGTATATAATAAATCTAAAATGATCGCAATGTTTTGGATTTCATCATCTGATTATCCGTATCAGAATCTTTAGCACTTCTTGCTGTCTCCAGTATTTCTTGCTTTCTTTTCTCTTTTTTCTTTCTGACGGCTTTCAGGTAACATGCAGCGGCA
Source organism: Andricus quercusramuli (assembly GCA_932178445.1). Classification (NCBI taxonomy): domain Eukaryota; kingdom Metazoa; phylum Arthropoda; class Insecta; order Hymenoptera; family Cynipidae; genus Andricus; species Andricus quercusramuli. The sequence goes on along the minus strand of CAKNXH010063498.1, from coordinate 9,061 downwards.
ATCAAAAAGCATATCTGTAAAAAACAAAAAATAAAAAAGAGCCCAACTTCGCAATCATTACCCTCACTTTCCATTACACTCCTACTTTCCTTACCTTCGCCCACCCCTCCTATACTTCCCAAATCCCTCTTCCTCATTTCGCAATATCTCCCTCAATTTACATTGCCCTCCTACTTCCAAACATTGACATTCCAATTCCTACTTCCCAACTTTATTCCTCGCCGCCCATAATTTTCCTTTATTCTACGCCTATTCTCCCTCTACTTCTCAACCCTCCAACTACTTTTCCTCTATTCACTTTTTATCACCCACTTACTTCCTATCCCTACTATCATACACCACCCTCTACTTGCTATTCCCCCTACACCCATTCCCTCAACCCTACTAACCCCTTAGCTTCTCACTGTTTCCTAATACCCTTCGCGTCAGTTCTCCTATTACCCTCTTCACCACTCCTCACTTCCCCTCCTGGGGAAGAAGTAGCCAAAGCAGGCGACATGCACCTACAAAATAAGGTTTCGTAGTCTATTAAGACTAATAACCTCCCCTAATTCCACACCTCCACAATTCCACCCCTACGCCCGCCCTCCTACACCAATTCCCAACTCCTCCTCTCTCTTCCCGATCCCTCCCCTCACTTTCCATTACCCTCCTACCACCCCATCCCTTACTTTCCTACATCTACTTTCCAACCCTACTATCCCTCTCCATCCCTACTTCTTCTTCACCGTACGCCCCCTGTCCTCACCCTACTTACCCCACTCTAATACTCCCCTTCTCTACTCTTTCCATCACCCGCCTACACCCCACCCTCTACTATCCCATGCCATACCTTACTTACCATCCCCCTACACCCCTTCCCCTCTTGCTACTATCTACTACTACCCCTCTCATCAATTTTCCTACTACCCCCTTCCTCAATCCTCACTTGCCCTCCTGCGAAAAAGTAGCCACAGTAGGCGCCATGTTCCTTTAAAGAATGATTTCGTAGCCTTTTAAGACCTTAATTCCCTCCTCTAATTGTCCGTCTCTTCCATGCTTCCATTCCCACTCCCAGGCACGCCTCTCCTACACCACTCCCCAACCCCCCTTCCATCACTTCCCAATCCCTACCCTCACTTTCCATTACACACCTACTAGCCCACCCCTCACTTTCCACCACCTACTGCCCAACCCTACTATTCCTCCCCCCTCCTTCACGCGCATTCTATCCTCACATTTATTCCCCTCCCTTCGCTTTCCATTACCCTCCTACATCCCACCCCTACTATCCCACTTTACCTACTTTCACGTCATCTCTACTTGGCGTCCCCCTACTTCGCCTCCCCGCAAACGTACTATCACTCCCTTCTCCCCACTATCTCCTAATATCTCTCTCATCCCTTCTCTTACAAGCCCCTTCCACACTCCTCACTTCCCTCCTTAGGAAAAAAATACGACGGACGGACAACCGTCCAAAACTATAAGGGTTTCTGAACCGGGGCTACGAAACTTTAATTTCCTCCCCTACTTGTCCGTTCCTCTCCTACATGCACCTCATGCTCGCCCCTCCTACACTTCTCCTCCTACTACTACTACTACTACTTCCTTCCCTCACTTCCCATTCTCTCCCCTCACTTTTCATTACCCTCCTACTTCCCTCTTTTATTTTCCAGCACCTACTTCCCAGCCCTACTGTCCCTACCCGCCCGCACTTATCTTTCACCCTACGCCCCCATCCTCCCCCTACTTCCTGATGCCTCAATCACTTCCCCTCCCTTCACTTCCCATCACCCTCGACTCCCCAAACCCTACTATCCCACACCACTCCCTACTTGCCATCCCCTGAATCTCACTACTCCTATCCTCTTCCCACTTCCCCTCCTGGGAAAAAAGTACGATAGACAGACAGCCGATGAAACAATAAGGGTTTCCGTCTGAGTCAAGTAGTTGAATTTTCAACCAAAAAAGATGAAATCTAAACAAAATAGTTAATTTCTAATGGAATTATTGAATTTCCAACCTACTTTTTTCCAAGGAGGGGAAGTGAAGGTAGGGGAAAGTAGATGAAGTAAGGAAAGAAAAGTTTGCAATGGAGAAATTTCAACGACTTAATTCAGTTTTTTTTTGAGGAAAATAACTTTAAAAAAGAATAAGAAAGAATTTTTTTTCAAAAAAAAAATTTTTTAAATTGTTTTATAATTTACATAAATTTTCTCCAAAAAATTTTTTTTATTAATTTTTTTTACATCATTTTTTTAATAAAAATTTTGTTGAAGAATCGTCTTTTTGGTGGAAAATTCATAAATTAGTGAAAAATTCATCCCTTAGGTTGAAAATTTGACTATTTTGTTGAAAATTAGTTTTTTGTTTATTGAAAATTAATTTTTTTTAACTAGAAATGTAAATTTTCCAGTTGAAAATTCTTAATTTTAGTTCAAATTCATATTTTTTCGTTGAAAATTTAACTATTTTGTTGAAAACTCGTTTCTTTTTTGGTTGAAAGTTGATTTTTTAACTGGAAATCTAACTTTTCCTGTCTATGATTCATTCTTTTAGTTCAAAATTTTTCTGTTTAGTTCAAATGTTCACTATTTTTTTTTGAACTCGCTTTTCTTGTTCAAAAACAATTTTTCTTACTAAAATGAAGATTCATCATTTTTAGCTGAAAATTCACCATGCCTTTGGTTGAAAAATTAACATATTTATTTAAAATTAACTATTATAACTGAAAATTTACCTATTCTGGTTGAAAATTTATAATCTGAGTTAGAAATTTATATTTTTTATTGAAAATGTAACTATATTGTTTGAAAATCGTTTCATTTTGCTAAAAATATAACTTTTCCAGTTCACGATTCATAGTTTTGATAAAAAATTAACTTTTTGTTGAAGATTCGTCTTTTAGGGTAGAAAATTCAACTATTTTGGTACAAAATTCAACTATTTGGTTCAAAATTATTTTTTGTTGTATATTCATATTTTTGAGTTCAAAGTAAATTTGTTTCAACGACTTAATTACGTTTTCTTAAGCAAAATAATTTGAAAAACAAACCAAAATTTTTTTCAAACAAAATTTTTAAAAAATTGTTATAAATTTTGAAAAAAAAAATTGTTTATAAAATTCTGTTTATCACACCGCCATCCTAAGTTGGATTTTAGGTACTGCGAACGATATCTAAAATATCACTTCTTCGCCTAGGCGATAAAGTTTTTACTTAGGGTACAGCGTACTGTAAGATGACTGATACTGTGATCTGATTGGCTGACGGACATTTGTATCAGTACTTTATGGTACGAAGAGTGCCGTAGCCCCATCTTTGGCATTCAGACGGTCCTAAGTGGCACTTTGCCTAGTGTAAATAATTGCATTACTCGTCCTTCGTTTTGGGAATTGAATGGAATTGAACTGGAAGGAATTCTAAGGAATTGAATTGAATTGAATGAAATAGATTGGAATTGAGTGGAATTAAATTGAAATGAATTGAATGGAATTTAATGGAATTGAATGGAATGGAATTCAATTGAATGGAATTGAATGTAATGGAATTAAATTGAATGGAATTGAATGAAAGTGAAATGAATGAAATTGAAAAGAATGAATGTAATTGAATTCGAAGGAATTTAATTGAACTCAATAAAAGTAATTGAATGGAGTTGAATTGGAAGGAATTGAATTGAATGGGATTAAATTAACAGGAACTGAATTTATTTTAATTAAAAGGAATTGACAGGAAATAAATGGAATTTAAAGGAATTTAATGGATTTTAATTAAGTTGAATACAATTATGTAGAATTGAATTTAATTGAATGGAATTGAATTGGATGGAGATTAATGGAGTTTAATTAAGTTGAATTAAATTGAATTGAGTGGAATTGAAAGAAATTGAATTGAGTTGAATTGAGTTGAATGGAATTGAGTGAAATCGAATAGAATTGAATGGAACTTAATGGAATTTCATTGAGTTTAATTTAGTTTAAATAATATGAATTGAGTGGAATTGAATTTAATTGAATGGAATTGAATTGCATTGAATTGGTTTGAATTGAATTGCACTGATTTCAACTGAATGAAATGGAATTGAATGGAATTGAAAGGACTTGCATGGAATTGAATTGAAAGGAATTGACTTGAACTGAATTGAAAGGAATTGAATGGAATTGAATGTAATTGAATCGAATTAAATGAAATTGAATGGAATTCAATGGAATTTAATGGAGATTAATCACGTTGAAATAAATTTTGTAGAATTGAATTTAATTGAATGGAATTGACTTGAATTGAATCGAGATAATTAGATTTTAATTAAGTTGGATTGAATTGAGTAGAATAAATTTAATTGAATGGAATTGAATTGTATTGAATTGATTTGAATTGCATGAAATTGGATTGAAGGAAATTGCATCAAATTGAATTGAAAGGAATTGAATGGAATTGTATTTAAGGGAATTGAATCGATTTGAATTTGAAGGAATTGAATGGAATTGGATTGAAGGAGTTGAATGGAATTGAGTTGAATGGAACTGAAAGGAATTAAATGGAATTAAATGGAGTTGAATGAAATTGAATGAAATTGAATAGAATTTACTGAAATTTGATAGAATTTCATGGAGTTTAATTTAGTTGAATTAATATGAATTGAGTGGAATTGATTTGAATTGAATGGAATTGAATTGATTTGAATTGAATGGCACTGATTTGAACTGAATGGAATTGAATTGAATGGAATTAAAAGGAATTGAATGAAATTGAACTGAAAGGACTTGAATTGTACTGGATTAAAAGGAATTGAACGTAATTAAATTCAAAGATTGATAGAGTTTAATTAAGTTGAATTGAATTGAGTAGAATTGAATTTTATTGAATGGAATTGAATTGTATGGTATTAATTTGAATTCAATGGAATTGGATTGAAGGAAATTGGATAAAATTGAATTGAAAGGAATTGAATGGAATTGTATTGAAGGGAATGGAATTGAAAGGAATTGAATGGAGTTGAATTGAATTGAAGGAGTTGAATGGAATTGAATTTGAAGGAGTTGAATGGAATTGAATTGAATAAAATTGAAAGGAATTGAATGGAGTTGAATGAAATTGAATAGAATTTAATGGAATTTCATGCAGTTTATTTTATTTGAATTAATATAAATTGAGTGCAATTGATTTTAATTGAATGGCACTGATTTGAACTGAATGGAATTGAAAGAAATTGAATGGAATTGAATCGAATTAAATGGAATTGAATTGGAAGGAATTCAATGGAATTCATTTAAGTTGAAATAAATTGCGTGGAATTGAATTTAATTGAATGGAATTGAATTGAATGGAGATTGACAAAGTTTAATTATGTTGAATTGAATTGTATTGAATTGATTTGAATCGAATGGAATTGGATTGAAGGAAATTGGATAAAATTGAATTGAAAGGAATTTAGAGGAATTGTTTTGAAGGGAATTAAATGGAATTGAATTGAAGGAGTTGAATGGAATTGAATGAAATTGAATAGAATATAATGGAATTTCATGGAGTTTAATTTAGTTGAATTAATATGAATTGCGTGCAATTGATTTCAATTGAATGGAATTGATCTGAATTGAATGGCACTGATTTTAACTGAATGTGATTGAATTAAATGGAATTAAAAAAAATGAATGGAATTGAATAGAATTAAATGAAATTGAATTGGAAGGAATTCAACGCAATTCGATGGATTTTGATGGAGTTTAATTTAGTGGAAATAAATTATGTGGAAATGAATTAAATTGAATAGACTTGAATTGAAGGGAATTGAATGAAATTGAATCGAAAGGAAATAAATGGAATTTAATTGAAGGGAATTGAATGGAATTGAATTGAATGGAATTTAAAGGAGTTGAATGGAATTGAATGAAATTGAATAGAATTTAATGAAATTTAATGGAATTTCATAAAATTTAATTTAGTTGAATTAATATGAATTGAGTGCAATTGATTTTAACTGAATGGAATTGAATTAAATTGATTTGAATTGAATGGCACTGATTTGAACTGGATGGAATCGAATTGAATGAAATTGAAAGGAATTGAACTGAGAGGAATTCAATTGAACGGAATTGAATTAAACTGAATTAAAAGGAATTGAATGCAATTGAATTGAAAATATTCGAATCGAATTAAATGGAATTGGATTGAAAGGAATGCAATTGAATTTAATGGAGCTTAATCAAGTTGAAATAAATTGTGTGGAAATGAATTTAATTGAATGGAATTGATTTGAATTGAATGACACTGATTTGAACTGAATGGAATCAAATTGAATGCAGTTGAACTGAGAGGAATTCAATTGAACGGAATTTAATTGAACTGAATTAAAAGGAATTGAACGGAATTATATTGAAAGTATTCGAATCAAATTAAATGAAATTGAATTGAAAGGAATTCAATGGAATTCAATGGAATTTAATGGAGTTTTATTAAGTTGAAATAAATTGTGTGAAATTGAATGGAATTGGATTGAATTGAATTTACTGTAATTGAATTGAATGGAGATTGATAGAGTTTAATTAAGTTGTATTAAATTAAATTGTATGGAATTATTGTTATTTAAGATACGGTTCAGACTCAAATTAACCTCTTAATAGGCTAGAAAACTCTTCCTTGTAGGCGCTCGGCACCTACCAAAATAACAAAATGCCAACAAAATGCCTAAAATAACAATCGATTCAATTTTTTTTTTTCGTTCTATAAAGAGTATGCCTTACCTGTAGAAGCACAGAACCAAGTGCCGTCAAAAATACATTCAGTAAAACTGAACGCGTGTGACTGATCGCTGAGAAAAGGCATCCTACTTTATAAATTGTATCTGGATCTTGCGAATCTTCCGTTGAGGCCACTTTGAAACATGACCAAGGAGGCCCTTGGAAATCTGCATAATCCGTTTTTCCATGCAAACCGCAGCATCCTAACTAAAAAAATCATCTTCACCTTAGAGTGGTTCAAAACAAAAAATCTAATTTTTGTTGCTATTTAACAAAAAAATTAGAGGTAGCTCTCGGATAATTAAAATTGTAGACACTTAAAAAAGAGTCTTTGAAGCAAAACCCCCTTTTTCTAATTATCAAAATTATTATTTTCTCATCAAATTATTGAGAATATTAGATTATCAAAATTCTTGTTTGTTTATCGCAGCCTTCGGAGTCTTAAATAATTTTTTTCTGAAAAAAGATCTTCTCCTTTCGCTCCGCCGGGAATCGAACCACAGAACTTCCGACTGCCGGTCGGGTGCTTTTTCATTAAGCTACTAGACAGATCGAGAGAAGATACTTTTTTCAGAAATACACGGATTATTTTGCTAGATGGTACAAATTAAAATTTTCAAGGAATATGTATAGTCATCATAAAATAACAGAAAATTTTAACGTCTTTTCAGACTAGATGGAGCTATCAGAGAACAATTATTTCGACTAATTTATTTTCTCACAAAAGACCTTCTTCTTTCGCTCGACTGGGCATCGAACCACAGAACTACTCATTTCCTGCCCATTAAGCTACTAGAGGAATCGAGAGAAGAAACTTTTTTTCAGAAATACACGCATTATTTTAGTAGGTGGTACAAATCAGATTTTTCAAGAGTCTGTATTACCATTAGAGAATAACAGAAAATATTTAACGTCTTTTCAGACTAGACGGGGCTATGAAAGGAAAATTATTATAAATCATTTTTTCCTGAAAAAAGATCTTCTCCTTTCGCTCTGCTGGGAATCAAACCACAAAACGACTGATTCCCAGTCAGGTGCTTTCCCATGAAGCTACTAGAGGAATCGAGAGAAGACACTTTTTTTCAGAAATACACACATTATTTTGCTAGATGGAACAAATAAAATTTTTCAAGGAATCTGTAGTATCGTTAGAGAATAACAGAAAATATTGAACGTCTTTTCCGACTAGATGGAGCTGTGGAAGGAAAATTCTTTTAAATAATTTTTTCTGAAAAAGGATCTCCTTTTGATCCGCTGGGAATCGAAGCACAGAACTTCAGACTGCCGGTTGGGTGCTTTGCCATTAAGCTACTAGAGAGATCGAGAAAAGAAACTTTTTTTCAGAAATACACGCATTATTTTGCTAGATGGTACAAATACAATTTTCAAGGAATCTGTATTATCATTGGAGAATAACAGAAAATATTTAACGTCTTTTCAGAAATTCAGACTAGATGGAGCTATGAAAGGAAAATTCTTTTAAATAATTTTTTCTGAAAAAAGATCTCATTTTGGTCCGCTCGAAATCGAACCACAGAACTACTCATTTCCTGTCAGGTGCTTTCCCATTAAGCTACTAGAGAGATCGAGAGAAGAAACTTTTTTCAGAAAAGACACGCATTATTTTGCTAAATGGTACAGATTCTTTTACTCTCTTTGATTTCCAGCGGAGCGGAAGGAGATGATCTTTTTCAGAAAAAAATTACTTAAAATAATTTGTGTTTCATAGCTCTGTCTAGTCTGAAAAGACGTTAAATATTTCCTGTTATTCTCTAATGATAATACGGACCCTTGAAAAATTTTATTTGTACCATCTAGCATAATAATGCGTATATTTCTGAAAAAAAGTTTCTTCTCTCGATCTCTCTAGTAGCTTAATGGGAAAGCACCTGACCTGAAATCAGTAGTTCTGTGGATCGATTCCCAGCGGAGCGAAAGGAGAAGCTCTTTTTTCAGAAGAATTAAGTTGAATTAAATAGAGTGGAATGGAATTGAATTGAATGGAATTGGATTGGATTGAAGGGAATTCAATAAAATTGAATTGAAAGGAATTAAATGGAATTGTATTGAAGGGAATTGAATGAAATTGAATTGAGAGGCATTGAATGGAATTGCATGGAATTGAATTGAAGGAGTTGAATGGAATTGAATTCAAAGGAATTGAATGGAATTGGAAGGAATTGAATGGAGTTGAATGCAATTGAATGAAATTAATGAATTAATTAAATTTTTCTTTCACCCAATAAGAAAATTCCAATTTTGTGGTTGCAAATTATTTGAATGAAAAATAAAGTCTTTGTTTTTAAATTCCTTTTTTTCGCGTTATCTGTTTGTTCGAAAATT
>CAKNXH010063497.1:24301-34769 GCA_932178445.1 Andricus quercusramuli | reverse complement strand
GTTTTTTCTTCGATTTAACCTTGAAATGACCTTGACCCTGACTTGATGGAGACAAACAGACCTTGAATTCTGACTCAGGGACCTCAAATGCATGCAGAAACGGCATCTTGGCCCACATTCGTGGAATAATCTTGATTTGACCTTAAAATGACCTTGACATATAGATATGGTATTCTGGTCTCGTGCACAGAAATTTTTTTTTTTTTTTGGGCTGTGATTATTCTTTCTAGTTGAGGATTTAATTATTTTGTGGAATATTGGTAGTTTTTTGGTTAAATTATATTGTTTTTATTACAAATTAAAACCTTTTCTGTTGAAATATCAACTTTTATATTTTTTATTGAAAAATCTCTTCAGGTTTACAGTTCAACTCCTTCGTTTTACTTTGAACTACTTACCTAAAAAATCTTTTTTTTTTTGTAGATTCATAATTTTAGTAGAAAATTCATCTTATTGGTTGAAAATTGAATTCCTTTGTTAATGTTTCCCTTTCTGGGGATAAAAATTAATGTTTTTTTAACTGAAAATTCAATTATTTTGTTGAAAATGAACTTTTTTGTTGAAATTTCATATTTTTGGGTTGAAAATTCAACTATTTTGTATAGAAAAATCGTCTTTTTGCCTTGGAAATCCAAAAATTAAGTGAAAAACTGAACTATGTGATATAAAATTTAACTATTCTATAGAAGAATGTATTTTTTTATAGCGGTATATGATAAATAATTTTCATTAAGGCCTTAATGAAAATTATTTATTCTATAGAAGATTCATTTTTTTCATTAAAAATTAATTTTTTACAGTGGAAATTTAACTATTCCATTTCTGGTTAGAAATTAATTTTTTTAGTTCAGAAATTCAACTATTTAGTTTAAAATTTCTGTATTATTGTTGCGAATTCGTCTTTTATAGTAGAAAATTTATCTTCTTGGTAGGAAATTCATCTTTTTTTACTTGAAAATTCTACATTTTTAATGAATTTTTTTTTCTCTATTGACTAAAAAATCTTTCTTTGCTGAGGTTAAACAAATTTTGTTGAAATTTATCTTTTCTGGTTCGATTTCGGAAAAATTTATTTAAAGAAAATAATAATTTTCGAACAAATAGTTAAACTTCCATCTAAAAAGATGTACATTCGACTAATAAAATTAATTAAAAATTTAAACAAAGTAGTTCAACTTCCAACCAAGTAGTCACATTTTCAATTACGAAGATTGATTTTTTGCTAACAAATACAAATTCACAACTAAATACATCAATTTTCAACCAAATTGTTGAATTTTCAACTAAAAATTATCAATATTTAACCAATATGATTTAAATTAAATTAAATTACTTTTTCAACTGAAAAAATTAATTAAAAAAAAAAAGAATTTACAACAAAATAGTGTAATCTACAACTAATAAAATAAATATTCAAGAAAGTAGTTCAACTTTCAACCAAGCAGTTAAATTTTTCATTAAAAAATATCGGTTTTCAACCAACAATTGAATATTAGAACAAATTTACTTGATTAAAAAAAAGAAACCCTTGATCCTTTGAAATAATTAATGGTGAAATTAAATAATTAATTAAATAATTTGGTAAAATTCTCTGAAATCTTTGGAAATCCTACAAAAATCTTCGACATTCCTTAAAATCTATGAAACCTTTTAAAATTCATTGGAATTTTTAGAAATAATTTAAAATCGTTAAAATCTTTTGAAATTTTCCAAGTTCCTTCATATCTCTTGTAATTTTTGCAATCCGTAAAAATCCCTTCAAATAAAACTTATTTTATTTCCTAAATTTCTCTAGAAATTCATTGAAATCCCTAAAAATACATTGAAATCTTTAACAAACGTAATAATCCATCAAGATTAATTGAAATAATTTGAAATTCCTTTGATATACATTGAGTTAAACATTTCAATTAAAATTCTCAAAAAAAAAAGACCGATCAAATCCCTAGAAATCTTTGAAATCCATGGAAATCTTTGGAATTGCTAGAAATACCTTGAAATTTCGATTATTTTCCAAAGTTCTTTAGAAATCCTTTAAAATCTCGTTCAAAATCTTAGGAAATCCTACAAAATTCTTTGAAATCCTACAAAATTCTTTGACATTCCTTGAAATCTTCGAAATCTCTTAAAATTATTTGGAATTTTTAAAAATAACTTAAAATCTTTAAAATTCTTTGAAATTTTCCAAGATCCTTTATATCTCCTGCAAACTTTGAAATCCGTGAAAATGCTTTGAAATAACATTGATTTTATTCATTAAAATTCGTTTAAATTCCTTAAAATCCAGTAAAATCTTTAAAGATCGTAATAATCAATTAAAATAAGTAGAAATAATTCGAAATCCCTTCAATATACATTAAAGTAAACTTTTTTATTAAAATTCTCGAAAAAAAAGATCGATCAAATCCGTAGAGACCTTTGAAATCTTTGAAATCGCTAGGAATTCCTTGGATTGTTTGGAAAAGCTGCCAAATTTTTTTTAATTTCTTGAAATTTTTTGTAGTCTCTTGAAACTCTTTGGAATATTTTCAAATATTTATTCGTAAAAATCCATTAAAAGAAGTTCATTCTGAATTCCTTTGAATATTTATTAAAATTCTCTTAAAAAATCGTTCAAATCTCTGGAAATCTTTGAAATATCTCGACATATTTTAAATCCTTGGAGATTCTATCAAATCCTTTAAATCTTGTCAAATTTCTTTAAATACCTTAAAATCCCTTGAAATCTTTGAAATCGCTAGTAATTCCTTGAAACTTAATATAATTTTGTTTATTTTCCGAAAATTAATTTTTCTTATATGGATAACTAATTAATTATATAATAATTCAATTATGACTTTTTAAGACTTTCAAGGCACTTTTTTAGACTCGCTCTTATTAATACAAATTTCGATGTTGAAATGATTACTGCGGACAAATAATTTTCGAAAAAAGAAAAAATCCGCCTAGGCCAGGATTTGAACCGGGAACGTCACTTTAAATGAGCGGAGCATTAACCAATTATTCCACTGAAGCCTCAGCAGATGTTCTCTTTTTTGAAACATTTCTTGGTTGAAAATTCAATTTTTTTCTTATCAGAAATCATCTTTTTGGTTTGAAAATTTATCTCCCTTGGTAAAAATGTCCTCTTTTTTGGTCAAAATTGCAACTGTTTAGTTAAAAATTAATCTATTTGGGTTGAATATTGCACTATCTGTTTTTAATTAAAATTAAACATTTGTGCAGTATATATCAATAATTACATTTTTCGTTGAAAATCGATCTTTTTGAAAAATTAACTTTTTGGTTGAAAATTAAATTTTTGTTGTTGAAAAATTGTATTTTTTTGGATGAATTTAATTATTTTTTACTCAAAATAAAAATGTTGGTTGGTAAAAATATGAATAATCACGTTTTTCGGTGAGAAATCATCTTTCACGGTTGAAAATTGTATTAATTTGTTTAAAATTTAATTTTTCTGTTTAAAAATCTGGAATTTCTTCAAGAAGTCATCGTTTTTGGTTGCAATTCATCTCTGATTGAAAATATAATCATTTAGTTGAAAATTCGTCTTTTTGGGTTGAAAATTCGACTGTTTTAGTAGACATTTTTGAGTTCAAAATTTTGATTCTTGTTGACAATTCATATTTTTGGGTGGGAAAATTAAATTGTTTTTGTAGCAAATTTGTCTTTTAGTCTTGAAAATGCAACAATTTGGTTGAAAAATAAACTATTTTGTTATTTGGACAAATTCAACTATTTTTTATTTTAAATTAAAATATTTTTTGCTCAAATATTAACAATTACATTTTTTCTTTAGAATTCATCTTTCATGGTTCGAAATTTCATTAATTTGTTGAAAATTTAATTCTTTTGTTAAAAAATCAACAATTTCGTTAAAGTCATTGTTTTTGGTTGAAATTAATCTTTTTATAGAAAATTATTCTTTTTGGCTCGAAAATTGATTTTTTTGGTTAAAGATTCATCATTTTAGTTGAAAATTCAGCTCTTTGATTAAAAATGTAACTATTTTTGTTAAAAATTCATCGATTTGCTTTAAGAATTCAACTATTTTGGTATAAACTATTTAGTCTGAAATTAAATTTCTTCTTGACAATTTATTTTTGAAATTTTAAACATCAAAGGTTTTTGTTTAGAAAATTTATCTTTTTGAGATAAAAGTCAATTTGGTTGAAAAATTAACTATTTTATTGAAAAGTCGTACCTTTTTGGATGAATTCAACTATTTTTAATTTAAAATTTAGGGTTGAGATTTCAACAGTTTTTTTTAGAAAATTAATCTTCTTTGCTTGAAATTCGACAATTTGGTTAACAAAATCAACTATTTTGTTAAAAAGCCTTATTTTTTTGGTTGAATTCAACTAATTTTTATTCAAAATAACAATATTTTTTGGTTAAAATATCAATGACTACATTTTTCGTTGAGAAATCATCTTTAATTTTTGAAAATTATCATAATTTTTTCAAAATTTGATAATTTTGTTGAAAAATCAGCAATTCCGATGAAAAGTTATCCTTTCTGGATGAAATTCAACTGTTTTGTCGAAAATTCGTCTTTTTGGCTTTTGAAAATTCATTTTGTCATTGTTGGAGGTTCATTTTGTTGTTGAAGATTCATCATTTTAGTTGAAAATGTAAATTTTGTTCAAAAATTTGTCTTTTTGTGTTGAAAATTCAACAATTTAGTTGAAAAATCAACTATTTGGTTGAAAAATCGTATTTTTTGGATGAATTCAACTATTTTTAATTTAAAATAAAAATCTTTCCCAGTTGAAATATCAAAGCAATTACATTTTTTGTTGAGAATTCATTCTTTTTCGTTAAAATTCGACTGCTTTGTAGAACATTCATCTTTTTGACTTAAAAATCTATTTTTTTGGTTGAAGATTAATTATTTTAGTTAAAATTCGTCTTTTTGTTTGATAATGTAACTATTTTGTTGAAAATTCGTCTTCATGGATTGATAATTCAACTATTTTTATAGGTAATAATATTTAGTTGGAAATGAACTTTTTTGGTGAGAAATTCCACTATTTTTTTATTTTTTTTTTAAATTCGTCTATTTGGCTCGAAAATTCAACAATTGGTTTTAAAAATCAACTATATTATTGAAAAGGTTGATCTTTTTGGAAGAATAATTCAACTACTTTTAATTTAAAATATCCTTTCTAGTTGAAATATCAAAGCTAGCATACATTTTTCGTTAAGAATTCATGATTTTTTTTACTCAGATTATTTTTTAATTGGAAAAGCATCTATTTTGAGGAAAATTCAACAATATGGTTTAATTTTTTTTTTCTTTCCTGATAGAACAAACGCAGAACAATTCGCCTTTTTTAAATTTAACCATTTTTTATTTATAACTAAATTTTGTTGTTGTTGAAAAATCAACTATTTGGTTGAGAAATCAACTAATTCGTTCAAAAGTCGTATTTGTTTGATGAATTCAACTATTTTTAATTTAAAATAACAATATTTTTCAGTTGAAATATCACATCAATTACATTTTCGTTCAGAATTTATCCTTTTTCGTTGAAACTCAACTGTTTTGTAGAAAACCCATCTTTTTGGCTTAAAAATTTAATTTGTTTCTCTGAAGATTCATTATCAATTTGTTCAGAAATTCGACTTTATGAATTAAAAATTCAATGATTTTTATAGATAATATTTAAGGGGAAAATAATTTTTTTGTTGAGAAGTCAGAAACGAGGGTTCAAAATTCAACCATTTTTTTAGAAAATTAGTCTATTTGGCTCGAGAAAATTAAACAATTTGTTTGAAAAATCAACTATTTTGTTAAAAAATTGTATCTTTTTGGATGAATTCAACTATTTTTAATTTGAAATATTTTTTTAACTGAAATATCAAAGAAATTACATTTTTCGTTGAGAATTCATCCTTTTTCGTTGAATTTCAACTGTTTTGTAGAAAATCCATCTTTTTGGCTAGAAAATTTATTTTTCTGGTTGAAGATTCATCATTTTAGTTAAAAAGTCATCTCTTTGGTATAAAATATAACTATTTTGTTGAAAATTCGTCTTTTCGGCTTGAAAATTCAATAATCTGATTCAATTTATTTCTCTTTTTTGACTGAAGATTGTAATTGGAAATTATATATTTTAAGGAAAATTCAACAATTTGGTTAAAATTTGTTTTCCTTCTTGACAGAAAAAAAACAGAAAAATTCGCCTTTTTGGATAAATTTAACCATTTTTTATTTAAAACTAAAATCTTTATGGTTAAAATATCAAATTAAAATATAATAATATATTAAAAAGTTAAAATATCACATTTATTGTTGATAATTTATCCTTCATGGTTAAATATTTTTATTAAATGATTGAAAATGTTTCTATTTTGTTACAAAATTCAACCACTTTTGTAGAAAATATTCAGTACAAAATAATCGCACTTTTTTAGATGAATTCAACTATTTTTAATTTAAAATCAAAATATTTTTTAGTTGAATTAATAATTATTTTTCCCCTCAAATAAAAAAACTAGAGTGCACGTAGCGCGCGATTGATGAAGCAAGTAAAGTAAACATTTAATCTTTATTAACATTACCTTTTCTATAAGTCTTTTAATTACAAAATACATTTATCTCTTGTATAAATATAAAAACCAGCATTTTAAAAAGTGAATCGTTGATGCAACTGTTTATAAAGGCAGTACGTAAGTTAGTCAAACAGGAATTTTAAATTCTGTACTTCTTATTCTAAAGATAAGAAGGTCATAAGATTACAAAATTAGTTTACATTCAAAAACTATGTACAGAAAGAGTATAAAAAAGTGTTAAATAAAAGAGAAATTTAAAAAAAAAATGCTCAAATTGGCGACAACTATTTTTTCTTATATTAATAACAAGTCCATTTTTAATTCTGACTTTTTAAGACTTTTCAAGACACTTTTTTATGACTCGTTCTAAAAATAATTGCAAATCACGATCTGGTACTTGTTTTTAAAAAAATCCTCCTTTTAAAAATTCTTAACCGATTTTTCCATACTCTTCATCATTTTCGCAAATTTTGAGTCTGGATTGGAAAGAAGATCTGAGGGTTTGCCCAATTCAGCAACTTGTCCGTTTTCAATAAAAATAACACGATCGCAGGTTACAACCGTTTGCAGGCGATGAGCTATTATGATGACTGTGCAATTTGCAAATTCCTCTCGAATTGTTTGATCAAGAATTGAACTCGTTTCAGGATCCACTGAGGCTGTTGCTTCGTCCAAAGTAAGAATCTGAAATTCAAATTATTATTATTTTTATTACGAATTTCTTGGAAATTGAAAACAAAAAACAAGAATCTAACGATTAACTTTGGATGTCACAAATCTTCTCAGTTTTTAAATTATTTTTGTTATTTTTGAAAAACTTGGATTTTTTCCTAGAATTGGAAAAGATTCTGCAAAATTAAAAAGATTCCCTTAAAATCTGAGATATCTTTTATGGCATTTTAAGAAATATTTTGGAATGTTTTAAATTTTGGTTAAATATTCTCTTGAAAGAAATTTTGTGAATAAAAAATCATTTAAAATTTTCCCACAAATATTACGATAATTTTTGGGTTGTCTTAAAATCCATCAAAATTCCGGAAAGCTTCAAAATTTTATTTCAAAATATTCAAAAATCTACATCTTGACTTGAGTTTTTTAATTGGAAAAATTCAGCAAAATTAAAAAGATTCCCTTACATTTTTCCAGATTTTTTTTTTTTAATTTTAGAAATATTGTGGAATGTTCCAAAATCTTTTTAGATATTCTCTTATCATTAATTTTGTGAAATGAAATATCGTAAGAAATTTTCTCTGAAATCTTAAGACAATTTTTTTATTCTCTTGAAAACTTTCAAAATTCTTAAAAAGCTTCTAAACTGAGGCTGTTGCCTCGTCCAGAATAAGAATTTGAAATTCAAATTATTATTCTTTTTACTACGAATTTCTTGGAAAATGAATCTATTTTTTCAACAACAAAAAAGTTAACAAAATTATTTGTCCAAATAATTCATCATAATTATTAATAATATTTCATTTGAATAATGCTAGAAAGTTGCGGTTTATTTTAAATTTAAAACTATTTTTATACTTTTCACACAGGGTGAGTTCATAATTAATTCAATTCAGCAACAATAATTATTTAAACAAATTATTATTGTTTATAACTATCTTCTCTTAGATAAGTGCTAAAAAATTACGGTTTTTTAGGAACTCTTAAACTTTTTGTCCACTTTTCACTTATTCAGGCAATAATTAATGCAAGTTAACAAACATGCTTATTTAAACAATTTATTATTGTTCATAATTATATTTTCTTAAAGTAATGCTAGAAAGTTGTTTTTTTCTGAAATCTTTAGTTTTTTTTGAACTTTTTAGTTATGAATAAATAATAAGTGAACCTCAACCAGAAATAATGGAATAATTAGTAGTAGGTGGGATAACTAGGTGTGTAAATGGCTTGCAAAAGTTTTGTGTTAAATTACAACAAGAAGTTTATTGCAAAGGTTAAAAGAAAAATTGGGAATTGAACATATTTTGATATCAGCCCCCCTCCGGCAAAATATATTCACGAAAAAGAAAAAGATTGTTTAAAATATGCTTCTCTCTAATGTTTATTTATCATTTGTTCATAACTAAAAAGGCAAAACAAAGTTAAACATGACAAAAGAAACCGCAACTTTCTAGCACTCATCTGAGAAAAATAGTTATAAACAATAATAAATTGTTTGAACAACTAATCTTATTAACTTGCATTCATTATTACCTCAATAAATGAAAAATGGGCAAAAAATAAAAAATTTCAGAAAAAAGCAACTATCTGGCAATAATATAGATGAAGATTACGAATAATAACTTGTTTAAACAATTATTTTTGCTCAACATAAACAATTATTAAGTAAATCCTAGTAAAAAATAGACAAATAGTTAGAATTTTCAGAAAAAACCGCAACTTTCTACCATTAAGCAAATAGAATATCATTAACAATAACAATAAATTGTTTGAGAAATTATTTTTATTATTTGGAATTAATTATTACTTCACTCTAATTAAAAAGTGGATAAAACTTAAAAATTTCAGAAAAAAGCCGCAACTATCTAGTATTAACATAGAAGAAGATAGATATAGACAATAATAATATGTTTAAACAATTAATTTTGCTATATTAAATTGAATATTAACTTACTCCAAGTGAAAAGTAAACAAAAAGTTGAAAAATTCAGAAAAAACCGCAATTTCTAGCATTATTCAAATATAATATTATTAACAATAATAATGAATTGTTTGAACAATTATTTTTGTTAAGAATAATGAACTACCTCTCTTTAATTGAAAATTGGACAAAAAGTGGAAAATTTGTGAAAAAACCGCGATTTTCTATCTCCATTCTAAGATAAAATTTGGTAAAAACAATGATAAATTGTTTAAACAATTTATGTGAACATCTAATTATCAGTATAATGTAATATTTTATGTATCCGAAACAATCTGCAATAAAAAAACGCAAAAAATTCATAATTAGCGCCAAAAACTCGCAAAACCCATTTTTTCACTTATGGGGTTTTCTGGGACCCTATAAAACAGACTTATAGGGGTGATATTTGAAAAGTAATATTTTATTCTTATTCTATGGCTAATTGTGAAGAGAAATGTTGAGTTTCAACTCGATTCAATTAATATTGAGGATTATGAATAAAATTTACAAAAATGTCTTTTTACGTGTTAAAATTTTATGGGGCTTGCCCCATCTCTAAATAACATTCATTTCGAAAAAAAAAATGTTATTCAACTTATTATTGAGTTTTTATTTATTTTTTTTTAATTTCTTACAATTGTGCAAGTCAATTGGAAATTGTCAAATTTTTAATTTAAAAAAAAATTGTTTGAAAATTTTAGAAATATTGTGGAATGTTCCAAAATCTTTTCAAATATTCTCTTATCATAAATTTTGTGAAATAAAAATCACTTAAAATTTTCCCTAAAATCTTAAGAATATTTTTTATTCTCTTGAAAACTTTCAAAATTTTTAAAAAGCTTTTAAACGTTTTGATCAAAATCTTCAAAAATCTACATTTTCTTTTAAGTTATTTGAAATCTTCTTAATTTTTAAATTATTTTTGTTATTTTTTAAAAACTTCAATTTTTTTCCTCAAATTTTTAAAAGATTCTGCAAAATTAAAAAGATTCCAGTAAAATCTTAAGATATCTTTTTTGACCATTTAAGAAATATTTTGGAATGTTTTAAATTTTGGTTAAATATTCTCTTGAAATAAATTTTGTGAGTAAAAAATCATTTCAAATTTTCCAATTTTCCCAAAAATACTAAGACAATTTTTGTGTTGTCCTAAAATCCGTCAAAATTCTTAAAAGCTTCAAAATTTTATTTCAAAATATTCAAAAATTTACATCTTTTTTTGAATTTTTTAATTTAAAAAATTCTGCAAAATTAAAAAGATTCCTCAAAATCCTCCAG
>CAKNXH010063497.1:12775-24201 GCA_932178445.1 Andricus quercusramuli | reverse complement strand
AGGCAAATTTTTTAAAATGAATTAAACTATTTTTTATTTAAAATAACAATATTTTTTGGTTACAACATCAACTAATATATTTTTCGTTGAGAATTCATGTTTTTATGGTTGAAAATTTTATTAATTGGTGGAAAATGTAATTATTTTGTTGTAAATTCAACAATTTCATTAAAAATTCATTCTTTTTGCTTTAAATTCAACTATTTTTTAGAAAATTCTTCTTTTCTGCAAGAAAATTAATTTTTTTTTTTGGAAATTTCTTATTTTACTTGAAAATCCATCTATTGTTGAAAATTTAACTATCTATTTTTTAATTTATACTTTTGGGTTTAATATTCAACTATTTTGGTAGAGATTCATTAGTTGAAAATTAACTTTTTTGTTGGAAATGCATATTTTAGGGTTTAAAATTAAACTGTTATTTTAGAAAATTCGTCGTTTTGGGTTGAAATTCAGCAATTTGGTTAAAAAATCATCTATTTTGTCGAAAAGTCGTATTATGTTGGAAGAATTCAACTATTTTCGATTTAAAATTTAAAAAATGTTTGGTTATAATATCAACTATTACATTTTTCGTTAAAAAACCATCTTTCACGGTTGAAAATTTTATTAATTTGTTGAAAATTTAATTATTTTGATGAAAAATCAGCAATTTCATTAGAAAGTAATCTTTTTTATTGAAAATTCAACTACTTAAACATTGAACGTTGTTGATTTTTTTTTGTGTGAAAGATTCATCATTTTAGTTGAAAATTCGTCTTTTTTGCTAGGAAATTGATATTCTTGGTTCAAAATTCATTTTTTGGTTAAGAATTCAACTGGAAGCGTTTGAAATTGAATCTAATATAGCATAAAAATTAATTTTATTTAAAACAATTATTTTCTTATTTTCTAATGTCCTGAATTTCTGTTTATTATTCTTAGAAAATTAATCGAAACCATGTAAAAAAATGAGTTTGCAACAAAAAAAGGAATTTTTAATAAAATAATCAAATTTTCAATAAAAGAAATCCATTTTTAACCAAGAAAGAAAATTTAATTTTTATCAAAGAAGCAAAATTTTCCACCAACAATGGAATAGTTGAATTTCCAGTTTAAGGAATGTATTTTTAACTGAACTAATGAATCTTCAATAAAAAAAATGAATTTTAAAACAAATATTTGAATTTTCAACCCAAAAGATGAATTTTCTTACAAAAAGGCAATTTTTCAACAAAATACATCAATTTTCAACTAAAATAGATAAATTTAAAAAAAAAAACAATACAATACTTCAATTTTCAGTTAGAAAAAGCTGTGACCTCTGCGATAAAAAATGCTTATTGGCTTAATTTTTAGAGCTGCCAAAAAATAATAATGCAAACAAATACCTTCTCATTCTGGACGAGAATAAAAAAAAGGTTCAATTAATTTTGTTTAAAAAATTCCTAAATTACTCTAGGTTTATGATATATAGAAAAATGGTTTTAAACTTACTTTGCTTCGGCAGAGATGTGCTCTTGCCAAGCATAAAAGTTGTCTTTCACCCATGCTTAAATTGCTTCCTCCAGCTTTAACAGGTTCATTCAGTTGGCCGGGCATGGAAGCTACTTTGTCTTTTATTCGAGACTTTTCGAGAGCAGTCCATATTTCTAAATCTTTATACTTTCCAAAAGGATCCACATGGGCTCTGAAATTTAAAAAAATTGTATTTCAAATTCTTCAAAATTTGATTCAGGAATTTTAGAGCATATTCCAGATTTTTGCAACAGTTTTCAAGATTTCGAGAATACAGGAAAATAAATTAAAATTGTTTTCTAGAACACTTTATCTGATATTCAAATTAATAATTCTAACAAAAGCAATACTAAGCATTTAAAATAAAAAATTAAACAATTTTACAACTCAGAAGTGAGCCATTTTTTAATTTAGAGCGTTTAAAATTAAATTTTTTTAAATTTAAATTATTGAAAATGGTAAAATATAAAATGTATGACTTTCAAATTAAAATTTCTTATATTTGAAACGTAAAAATTAAAAATGGAAGATTGATAATTGAGAAATTTAAAAAAAAAGTAATATGCATACTTCTAATGTAGCTACAATTATCCAAGGTCCCGTCTACTACTTGCTTGAACGTTGAATTACTTTGTTAAAAATTCATTCTTTTGGTTAAAGATTCATTATTTTAGTAGAATATTTTAAAGGTCACAAGGTATTTTAATAAATTTTCAAGGATTTCAGGAAATATTAGATTTTATCTAATTTTACGGCATTTTATAACATTTTTATTGATTTCAAAGAATACATTTACATGAATTTAAGAATTTCGTAGAGTTTCAATGATTTAAAGAGAGTTTCAAATATTTTTTGCATTTCATTTGGAATTAACTCTGAATTCTTATTAATTTATTCTACATTTTTTGTCGAAAACGTTTTTTTTTTAGTTCAAAATTTATGTATTTTTTTAAATTCGTTTTTTTTTTTTTGTAGAAAATTAAACTTCTTTGGTGAATCCAATTTTGGTGAGAAATTCAATAATTTGTTTAAAAATTCCTTTTTCTTCTTCGTTGAAAATTAATTTTTCGACTGAAATCTTAAATATCACATTTCTTATTGTAAATTTTTCTTCTTCAGTTGAAAAATCAACTGTTTGGTTTAAAATTCATGTATTTTGTTACAAATTTGTCTTTTTCGGTAGAAAATTAATCTTTTCGGTTAAAAATTTATCCTCTTGGTTGAAAATTCAACTATTTTGCTATTTGTCTTTCTTCGAAAATTCAATAATTTCGTTGAAAGTTCAACAATTTTGTGAAAAAGTTATTTTGTGGTTGAAAATTCAAATACTTTTGTAGAAAACTCAACTATTTGGTTTACGCTTAATTTTTTTTTTTTGCTGTTGAAAATTAATCTGATTTATTGAATATTCGTCGTTCTTGGTAGAAAATTAATTTTCCTGGTTGAAAATTCATCTATTTTGTTGAAAAGGTTGTTTTTTTTGTAGAAATTTTATCTTCTGGGTTGAAAATTCAACTATTTGGTTGAAAATTCCATTAAAAATTAAAATATTAGGTGGAAAATTCATGTTTTTTGTTTAAAATTATTCCTTTCTGATAAAAAATGGAACTTTTCTGTTAACATTTTATTGCTTTGGTTGAAAAAAAAGTTTTTCATTGAAAATTAATTTTTCTAACTAAAGATTTAATTATACTATTTTTTGTCGATTTTTTTTTAGATAGACAAATAATCTTTTTGATTAAAAATTCATTTGTTTGTTTGAAAATTTAACTATTTTATTCAAAATTTATTTTGTTTGGTTAAAAAGTTATTTCTCTAACTTAAAATTAAACTATTCTATTTTTTGTTGAAAATTACATTAAAAATTGAAATATTTGGTTGAAACTTCATGTATTTTTTAATAAATTATTCTTTTTCTTAGTAGAAAATTAATCTTTTCGATTAAAATTTTATTTCTTTGGTTCAAAATTAGTTTTTTATTTTAATTGAAAATTTAACTATTCCATTTCTGGTTAAAAACGTATTTTTTTAGTTAAAAATTGATGTCTTTTTCTGAAAATTCGGTTTTTTTTTGTAGAAAATTAATCTTTTTTGGTTGCAAATTAATATTTTTGGTTTCAAAGTAATATTTTCGGTTGAAAATTCAACTACTATGTTGAAAAATAATGTTTCGGTTAATTATTCGTCAGTTTAGTTTGATATTCCCCTCTTTGCTTGAAAATTGAAATATTTTATTAAAAATTCGTATTTCTCTTTTTCCGAAAATTAGTTCTTTAACTGAAAATTTAACTATTCTATTTTTTGTTGAAAACTGAACATTTTTAGTTGAAAATCGATCTTTTTTAGTTGAAAATTCAAGTAGGTATTTGATTGAAAATTCATGTATTCTGTTGAAAATTCGTCTCTTTTTGTTGTTAAAAATCAAATTTTTTTGACTTAAAATTCAACTACGTCATTTATTGTTGCAAAATGAATTGAATTTTTAACCAAAATAAGCATTCAAAATTGAAAATGAATAAATTTTACAACTAAAAAGTGGACCATTTAAAATTTTTATTTGTCATCGCTTATTGAGATCGCTTATGGAAATATGAAGATTAATTTTGAAGATCTTATTGGCTAACTTCCGAATCTCAAATATAAAAAAAATCAATATAATTATTGTTTTTCTTATTGAAAAATTTAAAAATGCAACTCTGGTTGAAATATCAAGTATTACATTTTTTGTTAAAAATTAATATTTCTAGGATGAAAGTTCCACTCCTTGGTCAAAAGTTGTATCACTTTCTTAAAAATTCATTTTTTTTGGTTGAAGATTCATAATTTAAATTGAAAAATCATCTCTTATTTGGTTGAATTTTTTTTTAAAAATTCGTTTTTGTTCAGGTTGAAAATTAATTTTTTTAATAGAAAATTTAACTATTTAATTGAAAATTCAACTGCTTGGTTGAAAATTAACTTTTTTATTGAAAATTGATATTTTCGTGGTTGAAAATTCAATTGCCTGTAGAAAAATTGCTTGAAAAAACGTTTCATTAATTTTTTTAACGCAAACTTAGCAATTCGACTTTTGGTTAAAAATTGATCCTTTTAGTTTAAAAATCAATTATTTGGTTGAAAATTCATACATTCTTTTGAGAATTCGTTTTTTTGGTAGAAAATTAATCCTCTTTGTTGAAAATTTAACTATTTAGGTGAAAATTTATATATTTTTCTTATAAATTAGTCTTTTTTGGTAGAAAATCATATTTTTTTGATGTTGAAAAGTTTAAAAATGGAACTATTTGGTTGAAAATTATTCTGTTTTAGGTGAGGATTGAAGTATTTGGTTTGAAAATTCGTCTTTTTCGATGAATTGCAACTTTTTAATATTTTAAATTAAAATATTTTTCGGTGGAAATATCGAGTATTACATTTTTTGTTAAAAATTCATCTTTTTATGTGGAAAGTTGTACTATTTTCTTACAAATTATTTTTTTTTGTTGGTTGAAGATCCATTATTTTTGTTGAAAAATCCTGTCTTTGGTTGAAAAGTTTGTGGAAAATTCTTTTTTCTTTTTGTCATTTTCTTAAACTACGAATTTTAATAGTTAGCTGAAAAATAAACTATTAGATTTTGGTTAAAAATGTCTCCTTTCAGTTTAAAAATGAAATTATTTGGTTGAAAATGTATGTACTTCGTTGTAAGTTCTATTTCTGGATAGAAAATTAATCCTCTTGGCTTAAAATTGATTTCTTTAGTAAAAAATGTCTATGCCTTGTTAAAAATTCGTCTTTTTAGTTCAAATTCAACTGTTTTCAATTGAAAATCAAAATATTTTTCGGTTGAAATCTAAAGTATTATATTTCTCATTGAAAATTCATATTTTTAGGTTGAAAGTTTCACTTGTTTGCAGAAAGTTGAAATAATTTCTTGAAAAATAATTTTTTTTGTTGAAAATTCATAATTTTAGTTGAAAAATCATCTCTTTGGTTAAAATTCTTAATGAAAATCTTTTTTTTTCTGTTGGAAATTAATTTTTTTAACTAAAGATTTAAATGTTTTGTCGAAAATTGTTGAAAATTAATTTTAAAAAAACGATAAATTAATTTTTTTGAATGAAAACTTAATTACACGATATTTTGTTAAAAATCGATCTTTTTAGTTTAAACTTCTTCGTTGAAAATTCAACTATTTAAATAGATTAATTTTAAGTTAGAGAAATAAGTTTTTGACCAAATAAAATAAATTTGTAACAAAATAGTTAAATTTTCAACCAAACAAATGAATTTTCAACCAAAAAGATTACTTGTCTATACCTGAAAAATAATGTAGAAGAAAACTAGTATAGATAAATTTTTAGTTAAAAAAATTAATTTTCAATACAAAAGTTTTTCTTCAACCAAAGAAATAGAATTTCAACAAAAAAGATCCATTTTTTACCAAAAAGGAATAATTTTTAACAAAATAGATGAATTTTCTACCTAATATTTTTATTTTTAATGGAATTTTCAACCAAATAGTTGAATTTTCAACCCAGAAGATGAAATTTCTACCAAAAAAAGACAATTTTTCAACAATATAGATGAATTTTCAACCAAGATTGATTTTCTACCAAAAAATATGAAAATTCGATAAATGATATTAATTTTCAACAGATAAAAAATTAATTGTAAACCAAATAGTTGAATTTTCTACCAAAGTAGTTAAATTTTCGACCAAAAAATTACTTTTTTACAAAATTGTTGAACTTTCAACGAAATAATTGAATTTTAGAAAAAAAACATTAATTTCCGACCGAGATGATTAATTTTTTACTGAAAAAGACGAACTTTTTGTAAACCACATGAATTTTCAAACAAAAAACAGATAAATTTTCAGCAAAATAGTTGAATTTTCAGCCAAGAGAAGGAATTTTTAACCGAGAAGATTAATTTTCTATCAAAAAAGACAAATTTGTAACAAATTACATGAATTTTCAACCTAACAGTTAAATTTTCAACTGAAGAAGATGAATTTACAATAAGAAATGTAATAGTTAAGATTTCAGTCGAAAAATTAATTTTCAACGAAGAATTAAAACGAATTTTCAAAAAAATGATTGAATTTCTCACCACAATAGTAATTTTTCACCAAAAAGTTTAATTTTCTACAACAAAAAAAAACGAATTTTCAAAAAAAGACATAAGTTTTTACCTAAAAAAACATTTTTGACCAAAAACGTAGGATAAATACTTAAGAATTCAGGGTGAATTCCAAATAAATTCAAATTTTTTTGCAAAAAATAATTGAAAATCTCTTTAAATGATTGAAACCCTACGA
This sequence comes from Andricus quercusramuli, assembly GCA_932178445.1. Lineage (NCBI taxonomy): Eukaryota > Metazoa > Arthropoda > Insecta > Hymenoptera > Cynipidae > Andricus > Andricus quercusramuli. The sequence goes on along the minus strand of CAKNXH010063497.1, from coordinate 17,402 downwards.
AATCCTTAAATTCTTGTGGAAACAATCTTTGAAATCAATAAAAATATTATAAAATTCCGTGAAATTATATGGAATCTAATATTTCCTGAAATCCTTGAAAATTTAATAAAATATCTTGAGTCCTTCAGAATCCATTAAAATCATTGAAATCCTTACAAAACTTATAATCCTTTGGAATCTTTTAAAAGATCCTAAAACCTTATAGATTCTATAAAATCGTTCCATATCTTTCAAAATTTAGAAAATGGTTCAAAACTCCATGAAATTTTTGTGAAATCCCTTTAAATCATTCAAATCCTTGGAAATCCTTGACAACTTTTTAAAGCTCTTGAAAGTTACTTGGAATTTTTTTAAACTTAAAAATCTTTTGAAATCCCTTCAAATTATTTAAATCTATTAAAAACTACTTGGATTCTTAAAATAATGTTTCTTATTTCGAAAATAAGTAAATAATCTTTAAATATAGTTATTTAAAAAAAACGTTTTCTTTTTAAACAATTTTGTAACGATTTCAACCATAAAAAATTATATTCAAATTGGAAACAGTAGAGAGGTGGAGAATCTTTTCCCCACAAAAATAAGCCCTCGATTATTAAAATTCAACCAATTTTCAAAAATTGATAAGAAGCGATACTAAGAAAAAATTCAATTACAAAAAGTATGGTTAAATTTTTTTTTTCGTAAGTTTTAGACTTTTTCATTTGAAAGAAATCTTTTTATTGCATAAGACATGACTGATAATATCAATTCAATTCTTAAAATCATAAAAAACTTTTTTTCAGTGACCTGATTTTTGGCACAACTACCTCCATTGGGAAAGATTTATAATTTGAAATATTTTCAAAACAGAAAACTTTCAAATTCCAGCATCCGTTTAATATTCTATACCTTTGGCACATTTTTCGTAAACCTTTAATCAGAATTTTCGTTTTTTATTACACGAAATTATTACTGATTTATTAGTAGTAATAATAATAAAAATAAATAATTAAAGTTGGAAAAATTCAAACTTAATATGACTCAACCAGATATAAAGGATTTAAATTTGAGAATGTATAATTTAAATATGAAATTATTCATTTTTAAATAACTGATTTTGAAATGATTCGATTTGAATATTCGAAAAAATGTTTTAGAAACTTGAGAAATGATTTAATCTTCTCAATTATAATGGTAGAATTTTTCTACATTTTTTATTTCAATTTCGAAAGTTTCAATATGATTAAAATCGAAACTAAGTACCTAAAGTAATCTAAGGAAAAAATAAGAAAAAGTAAATTAGTCTCATTTTTGTTTAAATACGGAAAGTTGAATATTTCCAAAAACTCGTAAAAAGACTCGTGCAATATGTTGAGGATTATTTATTCTATGTCGAAGTATGTATCTCATTAAGCAAACTATATCATGTAACAAAGCATAATTATTAAATAAATATGAACATCCGCTCACAGTTTGTAAAAAAATTAGAGCAAAACCGATTTTTATTGACCTAACGTTATCTTTTGATGGAATCAAATTTTCAAATTATAAAACACCCTACTTTCAAAGCTTTTAAATACGAAAAATGTACTATTTTAGGGCTATTCAAATTTCTTAACACAGAATAGAAAATTCTAATTTATAAATTAAAATTTAAGGAGAAAAAATATTCTTTACCTAATTGTTCCTCCGAATAGTACAGGATCTTGCGGTATGATGAAAATTTTACTTCTGAGAAGTTCGAGATCAATTTTTGATACATCGATACCATCGACTGTGATCTTTCCACCAGAAAGTTCGCAAAGTCTGAAAAGTGCGACGACGAGGGAACTTTTTCCTCCTCCAGTCCTTCCAACGATACCTTATGGGATTTATAAATAAAAAAGAATAAATAATTTTATAAAAACAGAAATATTACAAAAGAGTTGCTACAAAATCCCAATTTCAAAATTCCCTGACATTCCGCACTTTTCCCTGAAAATTTTTCCAAATTCCCTAATCATTATAATTTTTTTTCAGGTATCAAAACAACCTTATACCCAGAAGATCAATCATTAAAAGCAAAAAAATGTGTCTAAATTTATTCTCAAAACTTTCAACAAAACAATTACATTTTTAACCAGAGAGAAGAATTTTCACTCAAGAAGATCCATTTTTTTCAAAAACAAAGACAAATTTTCAACAAAATTAATTAATTTTCAAACAAATAGCTCAGTTTTCATCTCAAACATATAAATTTTGAACCAAAAATGGAATACTAAATTTTCAGTTAAAACAATTAATTTTTAACCAAACAAAAAGGAATTTTCAACAAAATAGTAAAATTTTAAACCAAAGAAATTAGTTTTTAACTAAAATAATGAATCTGAAACCAAAAAAGTGAATTTTCTTAATTTTTTCTACCAAATGTATGAATTTTCTATAAAAAAGAAGAATTTTCAATCAAACAGTTGAATTTTCAACTTAAAAAAATACCATTTTCAACAAAAAATGGAATATTTTTATTTTTATTTAAAAAAATTAATTTTAAAATCACAAAAAAACGAATTTTCATGAAAATACATCAATCTTTCACTAAATGAGATCAATTTTCAACCAAACATGGAATAGTTGTATTTTCAGTTTATAAAATTATTTTTCTAACCATAAAAAAAGGAATTTTCAACAAAATAGTTCAATTTTCAAACAAAGAAATTAATTTTCAATAAAAAAGATAAAGGTTTCATCAAGAACAATGATATTATACCACAAAAAGAGGAATTTTCAATAAAATACATTAATTTTTTACCAAATAATTGAGTTTTTAACTCAAAAATATCAATTTTGCACCAAAAAAAGAATAATTAAATTTTCAGTTAAAGAAATTAATTTTCAAGCAAACAAAAATGAATTCTCAACAAAAAGTGTAATAATTGATGTTAACTCCGAACATATTTTAATTCTCAATCAAAAAAGGTGAATTCAACCAAAAAATACGAATTTTCAACCAAAGAGTTGAATTTTCAGTCAATAAAAAAAACAATTTCATCAAAAATGTTGAAATTTCATGGCAAAAAGACGAGTTTTAAGCAAAATAAATCAATTTTCAACTAAAGAAGATACATTTTCAGAAAAGCAGTTAAATTTTCAACCAAAGAAATTAATTTTCAATTAACATGACGAATCTTCATTTAAAAAATGATTTTTTAACCAAGTAATTACATTTTCGACCAGAAGGATGAATTTTCTACTCAAGAAGAGGAATTTGGAATAAAATATATGAATTTTAAACTAAAAAAGATAAATTTACAGCCAAAAATAGAATAGTTATATTTTCTGTTCAAAAATGAATCGTTAACCCTAAAAATGAGTTTTCAACAAAAAAAATGAATTTTCAACAAAAATATGAATGTTTAACCAAGAATATTAATATTGTATCACAAAAGAAGAATTTTCAATAAAAAAACATGAATTTTCAAATAAATGGTTGAGTTTTCAACTCAAAAATATCAATTTTTAAGCAAAATAGGAATAATTAAATTTTCAGTTAAAACAATTAATTTTCAGCAACAAAAAGTGTAATACTTGATGTTTCCCAAAATATATTTTAATTCTCAATCAAAAAAAGGTGAATTCAACCAAAAAATACGATTTTTCAACCAAGACAGATTCTTCAGCCAGTAAAGAACAACAATTGTATCCAAAATGTTGAATTTTTATGTCAAAAAGTCGAGTTTTAAATTTAAAAAAAACTTTTCAACCGAAAAAGACGAATTTCCAACCAAAAATGGAATGGTTATATTTCAATTTTAGAAAATTAATCTTTAACCATAAAAAAACAAAAGATCAACAAAGCAGTTCAATTTTCAACCAAAAAAATAAATTTTCAACCAAAGAAATGAATTTTCAAAAAAATATGAAGGTTTCACCAAAAACATTATTTTTACCACAAAAGACGAATTTTTAATAAAATACATGAATTTTCAATCAAAAAGTTGAGTTTTCAACTCAAAAATTTCAATTTTAAACCAAAACGAAAAAGTTGATGATTCCCATAATATATTTTTATTTTCAATTTAAAAAAAGGCAAATTCAACCAAAAAATACGAATTTCCATGAAACTTGTTGAATCCCCGACCGACAAGAACAATTTTCATCAGAAAAGTTGAATCTTCAACCAAAAGATGAAAAAAATGAAAGAAAAAGCATTTTTTAAGATTAAAGATGCAATTTTGAAGCAAAAAGACAGATTTTCAATAAAACAGTTGAATTTTCAACCCAGCAAGATTTGTCATGCAGTAAAAAAAAGAAATTTCATCTGAAATAAATTTTCAACCAAACAGTTCAATTTTTTATCATAGTAGTTGAATTTTAAAACGAAAACGACGAATTTTCTACAAAAAAAAAATTGAATTTCAAAACCAAAAATTTGAATTTTTCACAAAAAAGTTATTTTTTAATCGAATAGTTTAATCTTTCATCAAAAGGATTGAATTGTTATAATAATAGTTGAATTGTGAACCCAAAAGGCGAATTTTCCATAAATCAGTTTAATTTTCTAACCGAAAATATCAACTTTTGACGAAAACGTTCATTTTCAACCAAATAGTTAAATTTTTTACCACAATAGATACATTTCGAGATGAAAAAGATGAATTTTCTACAAAAC
>CAKNXH010063497.1:0-12765 GCA_932178445.1 Andricus quercusramuli | reverse complement strand
CATAGTAGTTGAATTTTAAAACGAAAACGACGAATTTTCTACAAAAATGAAAATATGAATTTTCAACAACAAAGTTCATTTTCAAAGTTTTTATCACAATATCAGATTCCTCCGAAAATATGAAACTTCATCAAAAAAGTTCATTTCCGACCAAATAGTTGAATTTTCAAACAAATAGTTAAATTTTTCATCTAAATACTTGAGTTTTTAACTCAAAAATACGAATTTTCAACTGAAAAATGAATGAGTTTTTAAAAAACTTGTTCAACTTTCAGCAAAATAATAAAATTATATGTTCATTCTAAACTTTAACTTCAGTTTATCGAAAATTCGATCAATTTTTCAAAATTTCTTGACCTGTAGCAACCCTGTATGAGTAATAACGTCGAAAAAAAATCAACTTTACCTATTTTCTCTCCATCGTTGATGGAAAATGAAATTTTATCTAAAACAAGGGCAAGGTTTTCGTCGTAACTCATTTGAACGTCTTTGAATTCGATAGTACCTTGTGTAGGCCATTCCTCAGCGGGGGTGATCGTAACTTTCACTTTTTTATTTTCATTAACCATTGCCTATAAAAAATTTGAATACATTACATAGAACTTAATTATAATAATAAACATTAATATAGAAAGCACCACAGTTGCACGGAAAAATCAGAATTTCCGGTCATTTTTGTATTTAAAATTGTCCAATTAAAAAAAATTTAACTGAAATTATTCGATTTAGATCGTTTTAAAGGAATAATAATTAATGTACTAATAGGTTTTCAGTTGAGTTTCTAATTCTGAAAATTTGAAAGACTTGAGCTAAATTTTACAGCAATCAATTTTGAATCTTTCGATCTAAAATTATGCTTTAAATTTCATAGTTATATTAAATTTATAAGTAAATTGACAATTGTTGAATTTCAAATACTATAGATTTAAAATTCATTAATTTAATAAGTTTTAGCCTACAATAATTCAAGTTTAAACGATATGAATAAAAAATTCTGGAACTATCAAGACCTTGATTTTTTAATTATATCTATTTTTGACCAAATGAAATTTCTTTAAATGCAATGTTTCAAATTCGATTCTAGATTTACATTCAAATTTACAATTAAAAGAAGCAATATTTAGACCGAATCTGTTTCAAAACGGGCAGATTTAAAATTATTCGATTTATCAAGTTTTTATCTAAAATAATTCAATTTTGAACAATATGAATTAAAAATTCTTTAACTATCAAGGCCTGGATTTCTAAATTATAATAAATTTTGACAAATTTAAATACTTTTAAATTCAATTTTGAAATACAATTTTAAATTCAAAGTTTTAATTGAAAAAGCAATGTTTAGACCCAATCCGTTTGAAAAAATGCAGATGTGAAATTATTTAATTGATCAAATTTTGATCTAAAATAATTCAATTTTAACCGATATGAATTGAAAATTCTTTAACTATTAAAGCCTTAATTTCTAAATTTTATCCAATTTTGAAAAATTTCAATGCTTTTAAATTCAATTTTGAAATTCAAATTCAATTTTTTAGTTGAAAAACAATGTTTAGACCCAATCCAGTTAAAAAAAGACAGATATGAAATTATTTAATTGATCAAGTTTTGATCTAAAATAATTCAATTTTAAACTATATGAATTAAAAATTCTTCAACTATTTAGGCCTTGGTTTTTAAATTATATCCAAAATTGACAAATTTAAATGTTTTTAAATTTAATTTTTAAATTCAAATTTTTAATTTAAAAAAATCATGGTTAGACCCAATCCGGTTCAAAAAAGGCAGATATAAAATTATTTAATTGATCAAGTTTTGATCTAAACTAATTCAATTTTGAACAATATGAATAAAAAAAACTTCAACTATCAAGGCCTTGATTTCCAAATTATAATAAATTCTGACAAATTTGAATATTTTTAAATTCAATGTTGAAATACAAATTTAAATTCAAAGTTTTAATTTAAAAACAATGTCGAGACCCAATCCGTTTCAAAATATGCAGCTGTGAAATTATTTAATTGATCAAGTTTTGATCTGAAATAATTCAATTTTAAACTATATGAATTAAAAATTCTTTCACTATTAAGGCCTTGATTTCTAAATTAAATTATATCCAATTTTTACAAATTTACATGTTTTTAAATTCAATTTTGAAATTAAAATTTCTTTTAAAAGAATCATGTTTAAACCCAATCCGGTTCAAAAAAGGCAGATATAAAATTATTCAATTCATCAATTTAAACTTTTTAAATTCAATTTTGAAATTCAAATTTTTAATTTTAAAAACAATGTTTAGACCCAATCCGCTTCAAAAAAGGCAGATATGAAATTATTTAATTGATGAAGTTTTAATTTAAAATAATTCAATTTGAACGAAATGAATAAAAAATTCTTTAACTATTAAGGCCTTGATTTCTAAGCTATATCCAATTTTCACAAATTTAAACGTTTTTAAATTCAATTTTGAAATTCAAATTTTTAATTTTAAAAACAATATTTAGACCCAATCCGTTTCAAAATATGCAGATGTGAAATTATTTAATTGATCAAAATTTGATCTAAAATAATTCAATTTTGAACGATATGAATTGAAAATTCTTTAACTATCAAGGCCTTGATTTCTGAATTATAATAAATTTTGACAAATTTAAATATTTTTGAATTCAATTATGAAATTCAAATTTAAATTCAAATTCTAAATTTAAAAAAAAAAAACAATTTTAAGACCCAATCCGTCTCAAAAAATGCAGATATGAAATTATTTATAATAATTTATCAAGTTGTGAACTTGCAATAATTTAATTTTGAACGATATGAATTCCAAATTCTTAAACTGTTAAGGCATTTTTGAATTCAGTTTTTGAAATTCGAAATTTCAATTTAAAAAATCAATGTTTAGACCGAATCAGCTGAAGAATAGACAGATTTAAAATTATTTAATTTATCAAGTTTTGACCTAATAATTCAATTTTGAACGATATGAATAAAAAATTGTTCAACTATTAAGACCTTGATTTCTAAGTTATATCAAATTTTGACAAATCTAAATGTTTTTAAATTCAATTTTGGAATTCAAATTTAAAAAAAAATGTTTAGACCCAACCCAATTCAAAAACGGCAGATATGAAATTATTTAATTGATCAAGTTTTGATATAAAATAATTCAATTTGGAACAATATGAATTAAAAATTGTTTAACTATCAGTGCCTCGATTTCTAAATTATAATAAATGTTGACAAATTTAAATGTTTTTAAATGCAATTATGAAATTCAAATTTAAATTCAAATTTTTAATTTAAAAAAAAAACAATGTTTAGACCCAATCCGTTTAAAAAAATGCAGATGTGAAATTATTTAATTGATCAGGTTTTAATCTAAAATAATTCAATTTTGAACGATATGAATTGAAAATTCTTTAACTATGAAGGCCTTGATTTCTAAATTATATCAAATTCTGACAAATTTAAATGTTTTTAAATTCGATTTCGGAATTCAAATTTGAATTCAAATTTTTAATTTAAAAAACAAGGTTTGGACCCAATCCGGTGCAAAAAAGGCAGATATGAAATTATTTAATTGTTCAAGTTTTTATCTAAAATAATTCAATTTTAAACGATATGAATTAAAAATTCTTTAACTATAAAGGCCTTGATTTTTAAATTATATCTAATATTGACAAATTTAAATGTTTTCAAATTCAATTTTGAAATTCAAATTTTTTATTTAAAAAATCATGTTTAGACCCAATCCGGTTAAAAAAAGGCAGATATAAAATTATTTAATTGACCAAGTTTTGATCTAAAATAATTCAATTTTGAACGATATAAATTGAAAATTCTGTAACTATCATTAAGGCCTTGATTTCTAAATTATATTCAATTTTCACGAATTTAAATGTTTTTAAATTCAATTTTGAAATTCAAATTTTTTATTGAAAAAATTATGTTTAGACCCAATCCGGTCAAGAAAAGGCAGATATAAAATTATTTAATTGATCAAGTTTTGATCTAAAATAATTCAATTTTGAACAATATGAATTAAAAATTCTTTAACTATCAAGGCCTTAATTTCTGAGTTATAATAAATTTTGACAAATTTAAATGTTTTTAAATTCAGTTATCAAATTCAAATTTAAATTCAAAATTTTAATTAAAATAAAACAATGTTTAGACTCAATCCGTCTCAAAAAATGTAGATGTGAAATTATTTAATTGATCAAGTTTTGATCTAAAATAATTCAATTTTGAACAATATAAATTGAAAATTCTTCAACTATCAAGGCCTTGATTTCTGAATTATAATAAATTTTGACAAATTCGAATTTAAATTCAAGATTTGAATTAAAAAAAAAAAAACAATGTTTAGACCCAATCCGTCTCAAAAAATGCAGATGTGAAATTATTTAAAATTGATCAAGTTTTGATCTAAAATAATTCAATTTTGAACGATATAAATTGAAAATTCTTTAACTATAAAGGCCTTGATTTCTAAATTTTATCCAATTTTGACCAATCCAAATGTTTAAAATTCAATTTTGAAATTCAAATTTTTTATTTAAAAAACAATGTTTAGACCCAATCCGTTTCAAAAAAGGCATATATGAAATTACTTAATTGATCCAGTTTTGATCTGAAATAATTAATTTTTGAATGTTATGAATTAAAAATTCGTTAACTATTAAGGCCTTGATTTCTAAATTAGATCTAGAAAAATTTTTGCCATAACAAATTTTTTCGTGAGGAATTTTACTCACCCTCAGGAAGTAGCACATTCTTTCGACGTTTACGAATCGAGTCTCCAGTTCGGAAATAATTCTCAGGGAAAATTGAAAAAGTCCGGAAGTTTGAGCCACGAAAGCCAAAGCTAAACCAGCTAAAGCTGGTGACACATGACCTTTGAGGCATATCACGATTATCAAAACTATGAATGTACAAAATACTGATAAACCATCGAATCTAATTGCCAACCATCTCGATGCCAAATTTCGAAAATATTCATAAGAACAGTTTTCGTCCAGTAATTCTTGAAATCTGTGAAAAATATTTGATTGAAGATTCTCGTAATGTTAAAAAAATTATTTATATCAATTTAAAAAATAATAAATAATAAAATAATAAAATAACAATGATAAATAATAAATTAATGAAAATAGGCGCGGCGTGCCTACAAAAACAGGGTTTCGTAGCCTATTAAAACGTTAATTAAGTAGCCCAAATCGTCCCCTCCCAAACTTACCGCTCCAACCTCTTACTACCACCTCATTTTCCATACCTTCATTTCCCTCCACTTCCCCATCCCTTATTTCCACTCATATTCCCTACTTCCACTTTCAACTACCTTCATTCTCATACTTCCCCTCTCATAATTTCCTCATTTCCCCTCCATATGTCTCATACTTCCCCTCCCCTCGTTCCCCCTACTTCTTCCTCACCCCCTCCTTCCTTCTCTACTTTCCCTAACTTTCCTACTATCTCGCTCACCATCTATAATTCCCCATCCATGCCTCCCTGCCTACTCTCCGCACTAACCATTACCCCTCCCCTCACTTCCCTTCCTCTCTTCCCATCATTTCCTCTACTTCCCTACCCTCATTTCCGATTCTTCCCCTCCCATAATTTCCCCAACTTCACCCTCATGTCCTTATCCTCACTTCCTCTTTACCCACTTCTTCCTCCTCTACTTTCCCTCACTTTCATACTATCTCGCGCCCCCTTCTATACTTTCTCATCCCTCCCTCCCCTACCCTTACTTGCCTATCTCTATTCCCATCATTTGCTCTACTTTCCGACCCCTTATTTCACATACTAGTCCTCCCCTCAATTTCCCTCACTTCTTCGCACCTCATTTCCACTCATATCCCCTACTTCCACTTTCCTCATCACTTATTCCCATATTTCCCCACCCCTCGTTTCCCATACTTCCCTATTCATTTATCTCATAATTTCCTCTACTTCCCGTCTCCTCACTTTCCCTCATTTCCACTGAGATCCCCTACTTTCACTTTTATTTTCCCTCATTCCCATACTTCCTCTCCCTTCGTTTCTCGTACTTTCCCTCACTTTACCTTCCCACCCTTTACCTGCTTCTCCCCCCACTACTTTCAAACACTTCTCTACTGTCCTTTCTCTTCTCTACTGCCATATCCCTCCCTACCTTCCCAACTTTTCCCTCCTGCTCACCCTCACACCCCCTGCCCTCACTTCTTTCTCCTCTATTTTCACTCACTTTCCTACTATCTCGCACCCCTTCTATACTTCCCCATACCTCCCTCCCATACTACCCTACTACCCCTTCTCTCTCTTCCTATCCTTTCCTCTACTTCCACTCCCCTCAATTCTGCTCACTTTCCCTTCATTTCTCCAAACCTCATTTCCACCCATACCTCTTACTTCCACTTTCCTCATCACTCATTCCCATATTTCCTCTCCACTCATCTCCCATACTTCCCCCCTCATTTTTTTCCATCATTTCCTCTACGTCCCCTCTTCTCGTTACCCCTCATTTTACATATCCTCACTTCCCTTTACTTCCTCTCCCCTCATTTCCACTCAAATCCCCCAATCACACTTTCCTCTTCCCTCATTCCCATATTTCCTCTCTCCCCGTTTCTCCTTCTTCCCTTCACTTCACCTCCCCTCCCTTTCCCCACTTTTCCCTTCTCTACTTTCCCAAACTTCCCTACTATACTCCTTTCCCTTCTCTACTTCCCTATTCCTCGCTTCCTCCCCGAATCCCCGCGCTCCTATACTACTAAATGACTTTTTTGGTTCAAAATAATGTACAGTCCACAAATATTGACCGATTTGGATAAAAAAATGGAAAAAAAGCTGATAACATTTCTAAGAGAGTTATCGAGCCTGATTTTTTAATTAGACTTTCAATTTTTTTATGAATAAATGGCTACTTTTTTCTATTAGACGTTCCTGATGCTCGTCAATAACAGGAAAATTGTTGAAATCGCCTAAGTTTCATAGAGTAACATTAGTTGCAGGTATTCCAATATTAAATAATAAACAAAAAAAATTTTTATAAACAAATTATGCATTGAAAGAATGTTTTCTACGATTATCCATAGTTTTACGTTTTTTTAAGAGTTATATTGCGAAAAATTTGAATGGAAACAATATTCTAATGAAAAAAATGTCTCTTAAGATTACAATTGTTTATATAATGAAAAAATTTAATAAACAAATTGATTAATCAGGCATTTGTCGACAGAAAAAATCATTTTTTTTTCTATGTTAACTTTTTTAATTAAGAACTTTATGATAATTTCAGCGAAATTTATAATTTTTTGACTGATTTTTTGATTTTTTTTAAAACAAATGCATTATTCGGGCATTTGTCGATAGAAAAATTCGTTTTTTTCAATGCCAGTCCTTTCAGTTGGGAACTTCATGACAATTTCAGCAACGTGCATAATTATTTGATAAATTTTATGATTTGTTAAAACAAATACAACAAAAAATTGCATTACTCGGACATCTATGGACAAACAAATTCGTTTTTTCGATGTCAGTCTTTTTAATTGGGAACATTTTGAAAAACTTAAACTGAAAGGACGGAAATTGGAAAAAAAAGTTTTTTGTTGACAAATATCCAAACAATGCATATGCTAATTTAATTTGTTCAAAAAATTATAGAATTTATTAACTAAGTATAAGCGTGAATGAAATTATCATCAAGTTCCCAATTAAAAAGACTGACATCGAAAAAGAAAAAAAATTTCCATTGACAGTTGCTCAAATAATTCATTTGTTTATTAAATTTTTTTTAAATATAAAATTGATCAACAAATCATGAATGTTGCTGAATTTATCATGGAGATCCCAATTAAAAAGTCTGACATCGAAAAAAAAATAATTTTTCCGCCGGCAGATGCCCCAATAATGCATTTTTTAGTGGATTTATTTAAAAAAATCATTAAACTGATCAAAGAATTATGAATTTTGCTGGAATTATCATGAAGTTCCTAATTTAAACAGTTGACATCGAAAGAGATGAATTTTTCTGTCAATAAATGCCTGATTAATGCATTTGTTTATTAAATTTTTATTGAAAAATCTGTAAATTTATCGAATAATTATGAATGTTGCTAAAATTGTCATGAAGCTCCCAACTGAAAGGACTGGCATTCAAAAAAACGAATTTTTCTGTCGACAAATGTCCCAATAATGCATTTGTTTATCAAATTTGTTCAAAAAAATCTTAAGAAAAAGTAAAAAAAAAGATAAATTTTGCTAAAATTATCATAAAGTTCCCAGCTAAAAAAATTGAAATCGAAAAAAGGAATTTTTCTGTTGTACAATGCCTGATTATTGCATTTTTTAAATTAAATTTGTTTATAATATTGACAATAATAATCTCAAGGAGAAATTTCTTCATCGTTATATTGTTTTTATCCAAATTCTTGCAATAAAACTTTAAAAATGTAAAATTATAGAAAATCGTAGAAAACATTCTTTCAACACATGATTTGTCTATAACAATTTCTTTTTGTCATTATAAAATAGAAAAAATTGCCATTTTTTTTGTCATACTTGTTTATTTATAGAAAAAATTAAAAGCCTGATTTAAAAATCAGACTCGACAACTCTCTGAAATATCTCATTAGCTTTTTTTCAAATTTTTTTGGTCCAAATCGGTCAATATTTTTGAGTTTCCGCTCATTTTCCACACCCTAGTTTCCTCTCATATCCTCTACTTTCTTTTTCCGCTTCCTTCATTCCCATCATTTCCCTCATTTCCCCTCCCAATATCCCATACTTTCCCTCTCTTTTCAACCCACTTCCCCCTATTCCCCCCTCACTTCTCCGCGATTTCACTACTTACCCACCCCTCATTTACCCTCACTTACCCTCCCGGGTAATAATAAGGACGGACGACACCTTGGCGAAAGTATCGGATAGGAATTCATTCCGAATCATTCCGAATTATTCCGGAATCTATATCCGAATCAACCCGAATCAATCCGAACCAATCACGAAAAAAGTTCTACATTTCTTTCGATCCAAATCGGTTCAAAATTGATCCGACTCAATCCGGTTCAATCCGACCTTCCAATCCGAACGAAATTTTCAATCTAAATGAATCCGAATCAATCCGAACTCTGATTGACCTAAACCGATTTTCAATCCGAATAAATCCGAGCTCGGATTGAATTGGATTCATTCGGATTGAAAACCGGTTTAGGTCAATCCAAGCTCGGATTCATTCGGATTGAAAATTTGGTTCGAATTGATTCGGATTGAATCGGATTGAGTTGGATTAATTTTTAACCAATTTCGATGGAACGAAATGTACAACTTTTTCGGATTGGTTCGGATTAACTCGGATTGGTTCGGATTAACTCGGATTGGTTAGGAATTAATTCCTATCTGACACTTTCGCCAGGGCAAACACCCTATAAGGGTTTCTCTTCCCCTGGCTACGAAACCCTAAAAATAAATAAATGATTGTATTTATTTACTAAAAAATAACAAGATATATAACTAACCTGACAATAAACTCCTGTTCTTTATTAAAAGCTCGAATAGTATGAAGTCCTTGAGTAGTCGCTGTGAGATAACTAAAAACTGGCGAACGCGAAGCGTTCTCGAATCTCTTCAAGTCTCTCACACCCACTCTATAAAAATATTATTTAATATTGTCTGTATTAAAAATTTATAACTTACAATCAGAATATAAGGTGAAATATCCAGTAATCGCCAAGACCCCACCCTGGCGAAAGTATCGGATAGGAATTCCTTCCGAATTAAAACGAATCATTCCGAAATCAGTTTCCGAACCAATCAGAGTCAATTCGAACCAATCCGAAAAATGTTCTACATTTCGTTTGACCCAAATCGTTCAAAAATTAATCCGACTCAATCCGGTTCAATCCGAACTCCAAAACGAACCAATCCGAACCAAAGTTCCAATGCAAAAGAATTGGATTGAAAATCGTTCTAAGTCAATCCGAGTTCGGATTCATTCGGATTGAAAATTTGGTTCGGATTGAGCAGGATTGAGCAGGATTGAGTCGGATTAATTGTTGACTGATTTGGATCGAACGAAATGTAGAATTTTTTTCGGATTGGTTCGGATACAAATTCCGGAATGATTCGGATGACTTCGGATTGGTTCGGAAGGAATTTCTATCCGACACTTACGCCAGGGCAGTGATCGCCAATTGGTAGATTTATGTGATAAAAATAAAGAATACACATTCGCAAATATTCTTAAAAAATGCAAAGCGTCTTTTAACACTAATAAGTAAAGAAATGAATTTTTAATAATAAAAGGGATGGTACCCCATATTCAAAATTAATTTTTTTAAATAAAAAAATCATTCAAATAACGTTTCAAACTCTATTTTCTTACTTATTGCCTAGGCGATAACAGGCTTTACAGGGTCTTTTACCTTAATTTCTATCGAAATTTAATTTTATTTACCTGAAAATTTTTCCAACAAAGTAGAAAAGTCCAGCCAAAACTAGCAAAGGAATGACGAACCAGGGAAATACATAGCAAATTATCAAAATAGCGAAAATGCATGTAAGAATACTTTGCAAAAACATTTCAAGGGATATTCTCATGCCGTTGTCCACTGAAATAAGAAAAATTGATTCAATTTCAAAAGTTGATTATTGTGTAATGAAGCATCCATTAATTCCGTAAAGATTTTTTTGGGGAGAGGGGGTTCGGAAAATCGTACGAATGCTTACTTCGTGGGGGGGGAGTCCAAAGCATCTGGAGGGGAAATAGGGGGAAACGAGGGAAGGGTAATCAGGAGAGGGGATACAGGGGGATTCAGGGGAGATTGGGAGAGGGGAAGTTAGGGGAGGGGATTAGAGGAAATGCTGCGATCATGAGTAGGGGAAGTGAGGTGAAGTGAGGGAAAATGAGGGAAGAGAAAATGAAAAGAAATGAGAGGGGTAGGGGAAGAAAGGGAATATTCGGATAGGGAATATAGTGGGAGTGAGGGGAAATGAGAGGAGGGTTATTATGGGAAAAGCGCGAAAGTAAAGTAGGGTAAGGTAGAAAAAATAAGGGCGGGAAAGTAGGGGAAATTATTAGAAATGAAAGTGAGCAGGGGAGGGGAGGGCTGAGGAAGTAAAGTAGGGGAAGTGGAGAGAGGGAAGTACAGGAGGAAGAATTTAGGAAATAGGGCGAAAGATGAAGTGAGGGGAGAGATATTTTTTGAGGGGGGGGGGGGGTAAACGACACAATTTATTGACGTCTTAATGGGCTACGAAACTTTTTTTGTAAGCGGGTGGGCCTACTTTGACTAATTTTTATAGTATTGTACAAATTATATCATTATTTGTTTTATTTCTTCTTTATTTTTTAATATCTTATATTTAGTCGAGGAGTTGAATCATTCATGAAATCTCGTATTCACCATTCAAGAAATCTTGCGGAAGCCCTGGAAATCTTTGCAATTCCTTGAAATTCTTTTTAAAATTTTGTAAATCCCTCAAAATTTTTTTAATCGTTTTAAAATTCTTTAAAATCCTTTAAATGCGATGGATAATATCGTACATAATCTTTCGATTTTTTTTTAATTTGCTAAGTAACAACTGTTTTGGCTTTTGAAATTAATATTTGTACACATTGCATTATTGTGTATTTTATTTCTTTTCTGTTATGTAATATTCCATATTACATACGTACAATCTTTTGAAATCCCTTCGAAACGTTTGAGCTCCCTGAAAGTCCCTCAAACAGCCCTAAAAACTGCGAAATTCCTTAAAATTTCTTAGAATTTACAAAATCTTATAAAAATACCTTACAGCCCTTTAAAATCAGTGGAAATCTGTTAAAATCTTTAAAATGCGTGGAAATCGTTCCGAATCTCTTAAAATCGTTTAATTTCTCTTAAAAGCCTTTAAAAACTAAGACAATTCTGAAATTACTTAAAATCTTCAAAATCCCGGATAATCCTCTAAAATCAGTGGAAACTCCTTAAAACCTTTACCTAAACAAATGTTGAGTGCCTGCACGCAAAACACGAAAAAAACTCATAAATTTGAGATAATTACTCAAGACACCTTCATAAAACCACAAGTTATATTCCTAACCCCATATTAATATTCAACAAGTCCCAAAAATCACCCCTAACACTTTAACTTAAATAAAACCCGAATCCCTCCTGGCAGAACACACAAAAATTCAGAATTGTAAAATAATCACACAAGTCAACTTCATAAACCCACAAGTTACATTCCCGACCCGATAATAAAATTCCAAAATCCCCGAAAACCACCCCGAACACTTGAACTTGAATAAATCCCGAGTGCCTCCTGGCAGAACACACACAAAAAATCATAAATGCGAAATAATCACACAAGTCACCTTTATGAAAACCCAAGTTATATTACCAACTTCATAATAATATTCCAAAATCCCTGAAAACCACCCCGAACACTTGAACTTAAATAAATCCCGAATCCCTCCTGGTAGAACACACACAAAAATTCAGAAATATAAAATAATCACGAAAGTCACCTTCATAAAACCACAAGTTATATTCCCAACCCCATAATAATATTCCAAAACCCCCGAAAACCACCCCGAACACTTGAACTTGAATAAATCCCGAGTGTCTCCTGGCAGAACACACACAAAAATTCTGAAATTGGCAATAATCACACAAGTCACCCTCACGAAACCACAAGTTATATTCCTAGCTTCATCATAATATTCAACAACCCCCACAACGACCCCTAATACTTTAACTTGAATAAATCCCGAGTGCCTCCTGGCAGAACACACACAAAAAT
>CAKNXH010063496.1:0-12870 GCA_932178445.1 Andricus quercusramuli | reverse complement strand
TTAATTCGAAATAAGTATGATGTAATGTGAAAATGAAATATAGTTTTTTTTGTATAATTTGAATAAGTGAAACATAAATGTTCCTAGTATGTAACTACTGAAAGTCAAAAAGGTATTGATTTCGGGTTTTACGATTGAGGAAAAAGAATTTTTATGACTGTCACGGTATAATTCGTTTTCCTGTCATGGCTGTGTAATGGTTGAAAACTCAAGATGTTGGGTTTTTAACCCTGGGCCTGTCATGCATGTTGTGCTAGAAAGTTTTTAGGGTTCTTGTCCTTTTTGCTAAAGGAAGGTTTTAAGAGATTTTTGTGTGAAAAATAAGGGGTAGTGTCCAGGGAAAATTTAGTCTGAGTTAGTTTCCTTGAGTATCAAGATGTGCGACGACGGAAATAGTATGCAGTACTTTGTTTCGAATCTAGATTTTAACAGTGATGAAAATAGTGAAATGATAGTAGATTTTCAAATTCCGGAAATGAGTGTAGTGAATGTGGAGTTAAGAGATGAACGTGTGGAGAAAGAAAATGAAAAAGAGTTAAGTTGGGATGACATTATTTTTGATAGCCCTGTTGGGTCGACTGAAAATAATGAAAATCTGGACATTGAAAATAATGAAGTCATAGAAATGAGAGATGATATTGAGCAAGGTGTTCAAATTGTAGAAAATGAGGTGCCAGTGATAGTGCAAAATAGAATAGAAAGTGAGGAAGAAATTGTGGTACCTTTAGAAAGGTATGAGCTGATCAAGTGGTGTAAAAACGTTTGGGAACCAAAATTGGGCTTGAACGAATTTCGAGTGGGAATACTTGATGAGCATACTCATTATGGGCCTAATCATTGGGCAGATTTTTGTTTGGGGCAACAGAAAATCTTGCGCGATGAATTTATCGCGGAGTATAATTTACATAAGAAAGGTGTGTACCGAGTTGCAAAGAAATATTGTACTTTCGAAAACTTCCGGTTGATTCTTGTGAGTATTTGAATAATTTTATATATATCTCTTTTTTAAAAAAAAGAAAAATATAGCGTGGGAAAATTTAAACTGGTTTTAATTTATTAGGTCGATGAAAGGAGAATACGCTATGATGATTTAAATGAGAGATATTTATTAAAAGCCAAAAAATTTCGTCTCAACGATGGCGTCCATGTCCAAATGCCATGGCAATGGGCTGGCCAGGATAAAAATTGGATTAGAAAAAGAGTAGATCGTGCTAAGATAGAGATCGAAAAAAATGGATTCGATCAACCTTTTATTGTAGATAATATAAAGTTTAAAATCTCAAACTTGATCGTGGAAGAAGTAAGTGTATAATATGAGATAAGGAAAAGAGAGATAAAAAAAAAATTTATTTTCTTATATTTGAATTCTTCTCTTTTTTTTTTACAGTTTTTAGATTGAGAAGAGGAGAAAAAAAAGAAGAAAAAGAGAGAGAAAAGACTGAAAGTAAAGTGATAAATTTGTGATTTTAATATATGAGAAATGTGAAAAGTTATTAGATTTATTTTATTTCCAATGAAGTGAAAGAAATTAAATTAATTTTAAACAAGTGTTTCGTGATTTTGTGATTCCTTTAATTCTGGTGTAATGGATATTGGTGAATAATCGCGTGGTTGTTCAACATTTTCTTCTAGGATGTTAAAGTGTTGGTGAGTAATATCTGGATTAAAAGTTTTTAAGAATTTTGCATTTCTATGAATTTTTAAATATAAAGTAAGTCCGAATATCAAGGAAAAGAAAAGAGTGATAGTAAAACTTAGGATCATTAAGAATGTGTAAAAAGATAAAATCTCAAGATCTTCAGCGGATGCTAGTTTGTTTGTGTAAAATTTTTGTACTTGAATAAGTATAAATATTTCCTGCTCTACAGTAGAAAGTGGGATAATATCATTATTATTCCAATTAAAGAAAAATGTTTCAAGTAGTGAAGGGAAATTTACAGAAAAATTGCAAAGATTTGGGGTAATTTTGCAGATAGGAATATAGTATTCTGTAATCGGAATGGAATCAACAAGTGTTTTAGAAATAGTACTAATTTGTGGCAGAATTTTATTGTTATATTCTACAGTACATTCTGGTTGAACTTGCAAGGTGCCAGAGTTTTCGATTGTGATTGAAAATGAGTATGAATTTGGGCAATGAATTTGAACTTTAGTGGGTAAATGAGTGGAATAAAGCCATCCGTGATAGAATTTTAATGGGGTCCAGTGATTGGCTTTTGAAATTTTAAAAATAAAAGGACAGTGATAGGGTACATTTTTTATAATGAGCGAAATTTCACAAGTTGGATTAGTTTTTGTACTAAATATAGATGGATTTGATAGACCAATTTTTCCTACAGGTGATTGTTGGCATGTATGTAAGAAGTTATCATCGAATGTGAAATATGTTTCATTATCATGTGAGATAGCAAGATAAGAGATTTTTGAGTCGATAAAAATTGAACTTGTGTAATTTGTGTTGAATGTGTGAAAAATTGGTGATGAATGTGGTTTGAAAATGCGGTTATTTTTCTCAGGCGAAAAGGGTAGTGTAAGGGAAATTGTAATTTTGTCTTGATAAGCGAAAATTTCAATCTTAGATAGTTTTAATAAATCTGAGCGCGAGTTTTCGTGAGGTTGTGAGTTTACTGATAGCACTTTTTCAATTGAATTTAAAGGAATTGATAATGTTAATGCTGGGTGCCATTTCTTGTTTGTTGCAAAAACGAAAATAGTTAAAATTTGTTGTAAACAAAAAATGTATCTGTCTGTTAATTCATTTAAATTTGCAGTCCATATGGTAGTGAACATAGCAGATACGTCTTTTAAAGAGTTTCTGTGCCATTTTACAAGTTTGTCGAAAGTTTCACTTGAAATTGTAATTTCTTCAATAATTCTTGATAAAGGATTGGGAAAAATGTAAATTTGTTCTTCTGGCCCGTATAATGTAGAATTTCCCAAGGCTAGCATTTTTGTAAATGCGGTTTGAAATGCAAAGTTATTGTTTTTTGATGTGATATTTAATGTGTTATCAAGGATTAATTGAGTTTCATTTAAAAGAGTTTCTATAATTAATTTCTTTGTATTAACTTTTAATTCAATAGTGTCACGGGTCCGATAGTTTTCGCTATAGACTTTAAGTATTTCAAGATATTTTGGACCAAGATCTAAAAATTCTTTTATGTTGATGTAAGAAAAAATATGCCATTCACCAGAAAATAACGTGACATTTCCTAAAGATTCAAAATATAGGCCAGAAGTTTGCGGAAAAGGATTTTGTACATAGTACTTGGCTTGATTTGTATGAATGAATAGTAGGTGCATGGTGACGAGTATCTTGAACATGCTGCTTCTTTTCTATTACAAGAAATACAGGATTTATGGCGTTAATATATATTTGTGACTGTTTTTGTCTAGTAATTATAGGACAAGTTTGTATTCTGTGTCCCCTAGTTGCGCAATATTTGCATGAATTTTCCCATTGTATCAATTTGGGTCGAGGATCGGTTTGTGTGGATATTTCTCGTGTGTGAGATTCGATTGAGTTACTAGAAGGCTGTACTTCGTTACATAAATCATGAGTAGTTACAAAAAATCTTAGAAGGTCGAGGGCCGCGAATTGGCTTGCAATGTTTCATGTATAAGCCGTGTGGCTAACTACTTTGTTGTCGATTGAACAATATATTGTGTAAATAGGCAGTAATTCGGGGCTCCTATCGATTTTTACATTGAGTTCAGGTTCTGGTAAACCATATTCAATAGCGAATTGAAATAACATTTTGATGTAGTCATACTTTATGGGGGAATTTTTGATAGAATTGCGATCTTTTGACGAGTTTTGAGAACGGTCCAGATGTGCTGATGATGGATTTCCACTGATTTCTTTTGGTTGGTTGGACATTTTGAAACTTATGTTTGATCCAAATATCCTGATGGATCAGAAATAAAAATGATCAGCATCGATAATAAGGATTTGATGATCGATGACCACACTGCATGCATTTTTTGAAACTTTTTGGAATAGTGCCAGTAGATGAAACGGATGGTATCGGTTGTACTGGTAAATTGTGAACGATTCTTTTTTTAGGAGGAAGATTTGTAGCTGGAATTGTTCGTATTTTATTAATTTTATTTATTTTTGCTTTAAAAGAAGTAGTGCAAGGGTTGATTATGGCTTGTGCTGAATTATGTTCTGGTTTTTTATCTTCGTCTTTGATACGCATTTGTTGAAATTCGAAAGGAAGTGCATTTTCTGTAATCAATTTATGTAGCATTTTACTAGATGCTTGAATTTTTGCCTGTTGTGATGTATTTCCGGTTCCGTTTTCTTTTTTATTATCAATTTCGCAAATGGCAATGAAAGTTGAGATTATTGGTGAAATTTTTATTTTAAAAATTATAAAATGTGGTTGTGATACTTTAGTTTTTAAACAAAAATCTTGTAATTATTTTATGATATCAACTGTTGGATAGTAATTATCAGTAACGATAGAGTTGACTTCTGGTAAAATTTCTAGCAAGGCTTGTGCTACCTGTTGTTTAGTTCTTTCAGGGTCATAACCTCCGCTAATTATCCTATGTTCATTGTAATTTGCTGTGATTTCAAAATAGAGGGCATGCTTGAAATCCTTTTTCACCTTATAATGGTAGTTTATAGGTGGTTCCCCTTTGTTTTCCATAACTTGGTTAAGAATAACTGAAGGGGTTGAGAAGGTCATGCTTGTTAGTTTATCAAAAATGTAATGTATGGTTTTGATGATTTGAAATCGAAGTTAGTTGATCTTGCGGGTAAATAGATGATTCGGTGTCTGTGGTATAATTACCTTGTTTTTTGTCGTGAACAGGTTGTGGTGTATCGTTTGTGTAAGGTGCTGATGGGTTAGGGCTGGCTAGGGCAGGTAAGGTTTCCTTGTTTGTAGAAGGCTGCGGTTTACCTAGGTGTAATAGAAGATTAGTGACTGAATCCCAGACGGATCCTATAAGATGGAATGACCATCCAAATACTGTGTATAGAGCGTAGCCGTGAATTACGGTGTCAATAACCAGTTTTATTCCTCTAATTATTATTATAAATCCTATTAATCCTGCACTAACTGTTCCAAAGCTTGAAACTATTGTCCATATTTTTATCCATGCTGAATGTGCTATTTTTTCCATTGTTTCTTCATCTATAAGGTTCATTAACGATATTCCTTGATGCAAAGTTGATTGTCCCATTACGCCGCGAGCTAATGTATTTAAAATCATAGGCTTTTCCGCGGGGAACATTATGTGATCGCGAAGTTTTTCCAAGTCTGCTTGGGAATAAATTCCACTGGTCGCGAGAGATGCTGGATTAGTGTACCGCCATGTTGGTTTAGTTAGAGGTTTCATAATTGAGGGTGGTAATGATTCTACTGGGTTTGGAATTAATTTGTACCAAGTTTCTCCCAGAAAATACATGGTTGGAATAAATGAGTTACAAGAGATTTGAGTACCCTTATTTGTTAATATGCGTGTCCTTGGGGTTAGAAAAGATGTTTGATTTCCTTTATATACTGGTAAATGTGTATAACATTCTTCGGTTTTACGGTATTTTACTTCGACTGGAATGCACTGAATAACGTGTACTACTTCTCCTGCTATTATTGACGTGTAACCCGGCCCTTTCATTAATTGCTATGCAAATTCATCAGGTGCTTGTGTAGCCAAAATTAAAGAGTTTTTAAAGACTCTTCGTTCTAATTCGCATTTTTGGATTAATATGTCATAGTATAATTTCTTGACTTCACTGCGGATATGTCTTTCGACATAAACAAATTTAGAATTTACATAAGTGAAAAGATCCATATTTTCGACAGGAGGGCGTTTATTTTGGAAAATTGAAGTTTCTGGTGTAATTTCAAGTATAATTAATTTAGGATGTTCAGTACGTATCAGCATTAAATTGCAGTTGGGAATTCTACCGGTTTCTTCCAAAATAAAAGTTATGTCTTGACTAGTTAGTGAATACAGTATTTCTGAATTTTGTGTACTATTATCTCTAGATTTATTTGCAAAACCTTCGTATAAAACTTCGTATTTATTGAACTGGCAAACATCATTTGGTAAAGGATTCCAAAATGTGTGACCTCCCTCCATGTCAACACAATTTGATTCAGAAAATGAGCATATGACTCCAGAACGTAGGTGAATTTTGTTCGTATTAAGGTTCATTTTTGTATAATATTCTTGTAAAGAGACTTTGACAACTGCTTGAACAATTACATTATTCCATGTTCCAAAAGGATCTGAGTATTGTGTTCCGTAACAAGCTCCATTCATTTCTAATGTTCCTGCTAAAAGTACGCTGTGATGTGAAGTTCTATTAATTTTGAGATTTGATAGTTGTAAGTTCTGACCTAACGATATCATTCCAGTAGAATGTAGTATTTCGCATTGTTCGCGTGAGATGTCCTGAATATATTCGCTTATACCATTACTGACTGATGTTGTGTGAGAATATGCTCCACAGTATGATATTGTACGCTTGATTTCAATTTTGCATTGCTTGACGTGAGTGAGGTAATAATCTGAGAGTTGTAATAATTGAATGTATTTTGTTTCTACTTGTACCTGTGGCTTAGGTATATCGCATTCTCCTACTTCCAGTAACGACAAAGTTGTTAAATTAAGTTGATTTGCTCCGCAGTCATACCCGATGAGTGCTTCGACCGTTGCTTCCGATAATATGAGTAAAATTAAGGTTGTCGCGATTCGTTCTCTGGATCCCATTTCTGGAAAAGGAGTTTTTGTTTATCTACTTTGCTTTTCCATTTTTTTTTACGAATCATTAACTAATTATTAATTGTCAATTGTTGGAGGTATTAAAATAAATACCTATTCTAAAAGATCAGCAAAAAGTCCATGTTCTGATTGTCGTAGGCTCAATAAAAAATTTTGAAATGCTGAAGGCCCACGAGTTTTTATTGTTTGAATTATATTTCTTATTGTACTAGGATTTCTAAGATCTTTTAACCAAGTAGGGATGTTACAATCGTCTCGATTAAAAATGTTATTGCGAAATAAAAATGGCCATAATATTACTATGTCAATGTGTCGGGTGATAAAATCTGTATAGATGTCAATTCTTTGTCTATGTATGGGATCCATTGAGGAACGGAATCTGAAACGTTGTAGAAATATGATTTTTTTGTTAGTCTTCTTTGTTTAATCGAGCGCGTTTGAGTCGATTAATATGAACTACTTTTGGTTTATTTTTAATTTCGATTTTGACGTTGCCTTTTCCTAATATTTCTAGAACTTTATAGGGTCCGAAATATTGATCACCGAGTTTTTTAGGCTTAGGTCCGCTTAGTAAAAAGACTTCATCATCAACATTAAAATTTTGCGGGTTTATTTTCCTATCATAATATTTTTTGACTTTTGTTTGGCTTCGATTAAATTGTCTCTAGCAATTCCACGAATTTCATGTAGGCGTGTTATTAATTTAGTTAAATAATCATCATAAGTTTCTAATTTTTCGCTTTCTACCGGAGGTTCACTTGATGGTAATCTGGCTAATTTTCCAAAAACTAATTCATATGGGGTACAGCGTGTTCCCTCGTGAATGCTAGTGTTATATGAAAAGGTGGCTAATTCAAGCCAATCGTCCCATTCAGAATTTTTATCAACAAATTGTTTCAAATATTCAGCCAGTACGTGATGTGATCTTTCTAAAGAACCGTTTGATTGTGGGTGAAATGCAGTTGTTTTGAATTGTCTAATTCTAAATCTTTTTGCCAATCTTCTGAGAAGATTACTGAGAAAATTTTTTCCTTGGTCTGTAAGAACTGATTTTGGTGATCCAAAAATACATATAAATTTTTTAACAAGAGCATCAGCAATCGTGCTTGCAAGTGCGTTAGGAAGAGCAAATGCAAAAGAATATTTTGTGAAATTATCCTGGATTGTTAAAATGTACTCATTTTGATTTTTTGTTATTGGAAGTGGACCGACAATGTCCATTGAGATTTTCTCAAATGCTGTACCTGGAGTATCTGTGATGATCATAGGCTCTTTTGTTTTTACTCGAACAAGTTTCTTTAGTTGACTTTTAAGGCAAGTTTGAATGTATTTTTGTATATCAAGTTTCATATTAGGCCAATAATGATTTTGGCGAATCCTGTTATAAGTTTTAGTCACGCCTTTATGACCACCAATTGCCGAAGAATGGGCTTCTTCTATTAATTGTTGTTGTTGTTCTTTAGTTGCATATTGAATGATGCCGGTGCATATGTAATTTTTATTGATGATTCTAAAAAGGTGTTATTAAGTGTGGTTAAAATATCTTCCCATTGAATATTATTAACTTGTGAGGTTTTTGCTATACTAATTGTTCTTAATTTTAAAGTTTTTGCTATCGAATGTAATGAGTTAATTGCCAATTTTATATTATTTAGCGACTCAGAAATACTTACTTTGGATTCGGATTGGATAGGTAACGCAAAATGATACTGTTGTCCACGCGAAATTCTTTTGCATTTCCTTTGCAAAGATTTATAAATTTTGGTAACTCATTACGTTTTAATAAACTTTTTGATCCATTATCACGGGGTTCCCCATTGGTTGTGACAAAATAGGCGTAGTTGTCCTTTCGCATTGTGAGTTGGTCTCGACATTCAATTACATTATGGTTCGTTGCCATGTTTCCAGCCTGTACGTCATACTTGGCAGGGGGCGGTTCTGGCGGTGGACGGTTTGCCGAATCTTCCATATTTGAGTTTGCTGTTTGAGGAAAAAGTGTTGGTATGTTAATCTCATCGAAGTCATCCGGTATTCCTTCTTCGGATTTATCTGAAAAAACGTCTTTTTCATCGCCTTGAAAATCTTCATCAGAATTTTCGTCGGAATTTTCTGAAGAGGAATTTAATTCTAAATCATCGTAAATCAATTTAATATTTTTTGAAAATTCAGGGTCAGAATCAATGATGTCCTTTTCTTCGTTGGAGTTCTCTTCATTTTTCTTCTTATTCTTCTTCTTTTGACTATTTTTCTTCTTCATTACTGGATTTTGCGTTGTATTCTTTCTAGGCCTACCTCTTTTTCTCTTAGACTCAGGCGCATGATTATTTAGAACTTGAGTTGCTTCCTTTCCTGTCTTCAGTTTCTTCTTTTGACTTATGATTTCTGGTTTGCTTTTTTTGTATTCTTCGTCTTCGGAGTCTGAAAAATCCTTATATGTCACTTCATGTTTCTTCTCATTTTCTTTCTCTGTATTTAATTTCTGTGTTTGATTTCGAGTTTTTATTACATTCACTCGTGATTTTTTCTTAGGGGCATGTTTCTTCCCAAATTCTGAAATAATTTCAGTAATTTTGGATAATAATTCTGAGATGGCTGATTGAGATTCAGACTCATCTTCTGAACTTTCATTCGAGGGTATTTCTTCCTCGGAATTCGAAATTGAATTATTAATTGATTCAAGCTCGTCCTCTGAACTTGAATCTTCGCTTGAGGGTAAATCTTCCTCGGAATATAAACTGGTATGGATGGCCACCGGAGATTTGGGCTCATGTAATGTAATAATCATTTCATTTGTTGAACGTACAATTCTTTGAATTCTGTTTAATTTTGACTTACTTTTTGAAGTCTTAGAAATATTTTTGTTTTTATTGTCATTCCTAGTCTTTTCAGGAATTGAACTTGAGATAAAAATAGGGCTCATTTTATTTTTGAGACCTTTCACTATTCTTGAGCTTGATTGCATTTTTTCTTCTTCATTTACAATAACAACATTCGTTTCGACAGGATTTCGTGACAAAGCGTCAGCATTGACATTTGTTTTACCTGCTTTATGAACAACATTGAATTCATATTCTGCTAATTTCAGTCTCCATCGTGTTACTCTTGAACATGGATCTTTCGTAGTCTGGAACCATACGAGCGGCTTGTGGTCAGTTACTAGGGTGAATTTCCTTCCATAGAGGTAGTGACGAAAATGTTCTACCGAGTATATAATAGCCAGTGCCTCCTTTTGATAAGTGTCATATTTCTTTTCACAGTCATTTAAAGCGCGTGAGGTATATGCTATAGGCTTGTCTTGACCTATTTTACCTTGTGAGAGTATTCCCGCGATTGCGTATCCTGAAGCATCCGTTGTTAAAATAAAAGGCTGAGTAAAATCGGGACGTTGAAGAAGTGGTTCTTCACATAATTTTTGTTTGAGTGTGTCAAAGGCTAATTGTTGCTTTGCTGTCCATATAAAAGGTGTATCCTTTTTTAAAAGTTGAGTTAAAGGTGAAGCTATTTTAGCGAATCCGTCGATAAACCTTCTATAATAACCTGCTAAGCCTAAAAATTCTTTGATATTCTTTTCTTTTTTTGGAATTGGAAATTCAGAAACTGCTTTTAATTTTCTGGGATCCGGGCGGACACCCTGATTATCTATTATATGCCCTAAATAAGTTACCTCAGGCCTCAAAAATTCGCACTTATCTGGTTGCAGATGTAAATTTGCGTTTCGCAATCGAGTCATTAATTTCTCAAATTTTTCTGTGTGTTCTTCCAAACTGTTTGCGTACAAGACGATATCATCTAAATACACAAAAAGTTCAGTACCTTGTAATCCTGTTAGTACCACGTCCATTAATCGCTGAAAGGTAGCAGGAGCGTTTTTTAATCCGAATGGCATTCTATCAAATTCATAATGTCCGTATGGAGTTGAAAAAGCTGTTTTATGAGCATCTTTTGGATCCATTGGTATATGATGGAATCCTGTAGCTAAATCGAAAACCGAAAAATAACGAGCGTTTCCTAGTTGATCTAATATTTCGTTGATATTTGGGAGAGGATAAGAGTCTCCTATTGTCTTTTCATTGAGTTTCCGAAAGTCGAGGACCATTCTCCACTTTAATTTACCTTGAGAATCCAACTTCTTTTTAACTAAAAAGGCTGGTGAACAATAGGGAGATTGTGATGGCTTTATCACTTTATTTTTTAAAAGTTCATTTACTTGACGCGTTAATTCTTCTTTTTGAACTTGAGGGTGTCTAAATGGTCGCGTAAAAATTGGTTGTTCGTCAATAGTGGGAATCGTATGTTTTGCTACATGTGTGGGTTCAAGGGGTTCTCCTGGAATCTGGAAACGGTCTGAATATTTATTTATTAATTTGTCGACGTAAGTTTTCTCTTCCGAATTTAAATGATCAAGGCGAAGTAATTCTTTTATTTTATCTATCCTAGCTTCACCTGTGATGTTGAAAATTTTAATTTCTGCTCCTTCACAATTTTCTTCTGGTTTGCTCATGTTAATTTCTTCAAAATCTTCCAAGAAAATTTTTGGAATGACGACTTTAACTGGATCCGCATTTGTATTAGCGACTTTCATGTATGCTTTTCCTTCGTGGTTTTTTACTATGGCATTTCCTATATAAATTTTATCAGCTAAATAAAGTTGAGGAATATAACCTTCGTCTTTATCTTTATTTTCGATTTCAACACATATATTAGAGATTGACCTAGCTGGTAAGATTATGCTAGATTCTGGTGCTTTAAATGAATATTTGTTTTCTTTAATTTCAATACATTCTTCAGTATAGTTTATATTTACTTTATTTTCGATAAAAAATTCTGAACCTAAAACTCCATCTTCTTCTATAGGGACACTATTTGGAATTAGATTAAAAATCGTTGGGCATCCAAGAATATCAAGAGTTACCTGACCTAACGTAAAAACCGGTAAGGCATTTATTCCTGTTAAGCGTAAGAGTTCGTCTTGATTAATGTTGGTAGAATTTTCAATTATATTTAGTTTAAGTAAATTTCTTCCTGCTCCCGTATCAATCATCATACGTGCTGGGCGTATTAGGCCATCAACAGATATATAAATTGATGGAATTGGATTGATATTATTTAAATTTATCTTTACGTCTTTTATGACATTTTTATTTTCTGTAGCCGGTGCGTTTAAATTTTTTATACTTCCACCTCCTCCGACGCACCTTAATTCGGGAGGGGTTTGGCATTTCCCTGATTCGGTTGAGTTCCAGTTTGTTGCTGTTGTTCATTAAATATCCTTTTTCGACATAGATCAATTGTATGTCCTAATTTCTTGCAATAACGGCATTCTTGTGGGGTGGAATTATAATTTCTCTGATTTTCATTTGGTCTATCATGCCTCTGATTTTGAAAATTTGATTGCCCATGAAATGATCTATTGGGTTGCCCTAAGTTTTGGTCGGGTCGAAACTGCCTTTGAGTCTGAAACGGTTGTCGCGCGCCCCATTGAGATTGGAATGGTTGTCGCGTGCCCCATTGAGTTTCTCTGTTTTGTTGGGGTCCTCTATAGTACGGTCGGGGTTGATAGTCTCTATTTTGAGAATTTTCACGTTGGTTAAAATAATTTAAAGGTTTTTGTGTTCTTATTTCTTCGAAATTAGATCGGTTTTGCATTGTAGGGCTAAAAAGTTGTCTGCAGGTAGGAGCTATATGACCTCTTCTGCCGCAAATTTGACAGGAAATGTCTTCTTGAGCAATGTTAATTTTATTTTTATCATTTTTATCCGAATTAATTTCTTCTTTATTACGCCTATTTGAACGTAGAGCTGATGTTGCTGCTAATTTTCTCTCTATATCTATGGCTTTATTTACAGCTACTTTAAAAGTTAAAGGGTTATCATCTGGATCTTCAATTCGCGATTCTAATTCAATTTTTAAACCTCTAAGAAAACAGTCCTTAATATCTTTAGAAATTTCTGCACTAAAACTTCTATCTTGAGATCCTGTGTTATTTCTTTTGTGGGCATCTAGAATCTTATCACCTATTTCTTTTACACGTGTCGCGAATGAGATGACTTTTTCATTATCCCACTGGTAAATGTTTCCTAGTTCACCCTGTAATTGGTATACCGTTTTATTTAATGAATATACGCG
>CAKNXH010063495.1:49643-74710 GCA_932178445.1 Andricus quercusramuli | reverse complement strand
TTGGAGGGTCTTGGAAGAGTTTAGATGGATCAGATGAAAATTGTTGATTTTCTCTGACCCACCTCTCTCTCCGCTCTAGACTTCTCCTAGCGTTAGATAGTATTCGTATTCTGTCAACAATATGCTGTCTGATGGTCATTAGCTTTGATTTGTTGATTGTGTGATGACGGATCCGCAGTTCGCGCGCGAACCGTCGAACCTTGGCAGTGAAACTCCTGCCAGATGTTATGTAGTCAATCACACACTGAATGCGGGACGCGTACTGTCTAGCCCAGCCTATCTTTGTGCTGAGTTGATGCATTCTTCTCTTGGTCTTATGATCAACCGTTGGTTTTGTTTTACGGCTTGCATCTGCCAAAGTTCTCGCTGCATTGTACACACCACAACTGATAGTCCAGAGGTCGGATTCTTCGGAAAAATCTCCACGAAGTTCATCATCCAATTCAGTCAGATCTTTGGGCTTGGGAGAAACCTGAATGTTGATGTTTCTCCGGGTCCTGAAGCATCGTTCTTCCTCTATTGGATGCCTGTTCGCGTTTGGTCTCAGTGTCGCTTCTCTTTCTCTGTTGCCGGCTTGTGCTGGATGCGGTTGAGTAGGCACTCCGCTTATATAACCCCTTTTCCTAAGGTTCTCGGCATGGTTTCGCAGATGTTGTTGCGAAAAGTCTGAGAGCTCTGGGTGTTTCTCGCACCACAGAGCATGCAGTCGTGCCATGTAACCTTCTCGTTCAGGGACCATACTGGCATCGCATCGTAGCACTCCAGCAGGCCGTCATTGAGTTGATCCGTCCACTTAAAAGTAATAAGATTCCGCCGGTCAATCGCATTGACTCCGTCTTGATTGGCTCCCCCAACTGTAGGGTAGTCGGCATTGTTGTCCGACCCATTGTCGGGAGCCCTGCGCGTTCGATTGTTTTGAACCGCACTTACTACAACTGTGTTTGGTGTTGTCATTGTTGTTCCCACGAGCAGCTAGGGAAAGGGTTCGTCCATCCTTGTAGAGCCCCGCATGCAAGGATAAGGCTGTATACTCTGAGAGTCGCCGATTTCCCAGAATCACCGTTAGAGACACCTCACCCAGGTGACATTCAGCTTTCGGCACGGTTCTAACGCCTTCGCTTGGGGGTTATTCCTTCGGGACCATCCCTGGACAACTGTCCGCGACTGCTTATTAATTATTGTAACCATATTCAGCAGAAACCCTTGGTACAGGGACCCTCTATCCGCAACCCGAGGACGCGTTCGGAGGCTTTGTCATAAGCCCTTCGGTTCTATTCCAAAGGAATCAAAACCGAAACCGAATATATATATATATATGAACTATTACATTTTTCATTTATAATTTATTCTTTTGGTTGATAATTTATTTATTTGGTTGAAAACTTGACTGGTTTGTCGGAAATTTGTTTCTTTATATTGCCCCAGTTTTTTTCCTGAAATTTCTATATTCCCTTTTTGGTTAGAAATGTTTTTATTTGTTGTTGTTGAAAATTCATGTATAATGTTAAGAATTCATTCTTTTGATTAAAGATTCATCCCTTCCATTGAAGATTTAACTAACATTGTTGGAAATTCATTTTATTTGTTGGAACATAATTTTTTGCAATAAAAATTTAAACACTCAAGTTTTGCTTAAACAGCTGGTAGAAAATTAATCGTGGTTGAAGATTTATTTATTTTTCGTAAGTTTTATTTTATTAGTGAAAGATCTATCTCTATGGTTTGAAAACTTAACTATTTTGTTGAAGATTTGTCGTTGTTCTTTTTGTGTCAAAAATTGGTCTTCATTGGTAGAAAATTAATCCTGTTGGTGGAAATTTTCTCTCTTTTGATGAAAACTGCAAATTTTTGGTAAAAAATTAACCTTTTTGGTTGAAAATTAATTTTCTTTGTTAAAAATTCATCTTTTTGTCGAACGTTCCAATTTTCGTGTTGAAAATTCAACTACTTTTGGTTAAAGTTTTGGTTGCAATTTCAGCTCTTTTGTTGAACATTCGCCTATTTCGACAGAAAATTCGAACCTTTGGATTTCAAAATTCTCGGCTTTATTAGGAGTTAAACTTCCTTCCAAAAGATTTAATTATTTCGTTGAAAATGCAACTGTTTTTAGTTAAAGTTTAATCTTTCCGTTAAAATTCGACTATTTAGTTGAAAATTCATCTTGTAGGTTGCAAACTCAACAATTTGGTTAAAAATTAACTTATTTGTTCACAATTTTATTATTTCATTGCAACTAAACCTGAATTAGCAAAATTATATACAGCAAAAAAAATTGAATCTGAAAAGTTTCATTAACTGTTTTTAACCCTGAAAAAAAGAGAAACTTTGGATACTTTCTATTGTAGCGTCGTGAGGTTTCACCGTGATAAAATGAACGATGCCCGAAAGTAAACTTTTTCATCTATAAAATAAGCTCTCATGGGCGTAAGAGAAGTTTCGCATATGACTTTTTTTTTTGTTCCACCAGACCTAGAATTTCTACTATATTTCGTAGAAAGTATTTTTTTTTGCTGTAAAAAAAAGTTACCTGAAAAAATATTTATTTCTGTCCTGGAAAACCTGGAAAAGTCCTGGAGTTTTTGTTTGAGGAAACGCTAGACGCCCTGGAAAACCCCCCTTTTTTGGCATGAAATTACTCCTTGGGATCAAAAATGTATGTATTTTGTGGAAAATTAAGCTCCGTGGTGAAAAAGGTAACTTATTTTGTTGAAAATTGTATTTGTGTAGAAAATTTATTTTTCAATTGAAATTGTAAGTATTTCATTTTTGGTTGAAAATCTAACTTTTTTAGTCAAAAATTCAGCTTTTATTTGAATGAAAATTTATGTTTTTCGGTTGAAAATTTAACTACCTGGTTGAAAATTGAACAACTTTATTAAAAATTGATTGTTCTGGTTGAAGGTTCTTGATTTCAGTTGGACAGTAATTTGTTAAAAATTCCATTTATTGATTGGAAACTACCTTTTTCAACTGAGAATTTAACTCATTTCTTCTTGCTTGTGAGTTTATCTTTTCCAGTTTAAAATTCAACTAGTGGGTTGAAAATTTATCTATTTCTTTGAAAATTTGTCGTTTTTGGTGAAAGTCAGTCTTTTTGGTTGAAAATTAATCTTCTTATCTGGAAATTGGTCCTTTTGTTTTAAAAATTATCTCTTTTGATAGAACTGGTATATTTTTTGTTTGAAATATCAAATACATATTTTTGTTTTTCTTGAAAAATCATCTTTGTAGGTTGAAAATTCAACTATTTGATAAAAATATTCAAATTTTTAATAAAAAAGATTTATTTGGTCAAAATTCAATTGTCTTCAAAAGAAAATTCATATTATCAGTTTTAAAGATTAATTTTTATGTAACTAGTTAAATGTTCAAGAATTTAAAATGTAAGTATAATATAAAATATTTATTTTTCAACTTATTTTGCACTCTTCGAATTCCTCTGCTCTCGTTCTAACAGTCGACTCGCAGGCTCGTTCCTCTGGAACTCGGAATGCGACGTAGGCATTGCGATAAGGAGCTCTCGGGTTACGAGCGAACAAAGCAAGACTTTGTAATCTACCTATAGTCTGAATTGATATAGCTTGAAAAAAAAATTTCAAACTGCATCAATTCAACTATAAGCAATTACAAGTATTCCTGCATTCATCTAAAAGCTTGAAAATTCATCGATTTAGTTGAAACTCAAAATTTCGATGTATGGTTGAAAATCAACTTTTCAATTAAAAATTTATATTTTCGTGTTGAAAAGTCAAGTGCAGGGTAGAAAATTCTTCTTTCAGGCATCAGAGTTCAAAGGTTTCAAATAGGGCTAAAAAAAAAATTTCTTTAATAAAGAAAATTGAAATTGTAGATTAAAGAAAGAGTACAGAAGATATTAACCGATAAAAAAAATGGTTTCTTTACTTGTTTTAGACATCGACCCACAAATTGTTACCCCACAGCTCAAACGATTCGATTAATTTTAGCATTTCTACTTCGCTCTACTGAAGAGTGTGGTTTTAAACTAAAATCGAGGGTATTAATTATAGTAAGGAAGAAATGACAAATCCGGAAAAGAAGTATTTATGAAAACGGTGTTAAACATATAAAAGTTCTGTGGTTTATTAATTGAAAATTTTTTTTTCTATTTTCCCCTTTTCCGTGGGAAAATCACCCTATTTTAATTCAAGTACGTTTTCGTAGCTTTCCCGTGAACTACCCGGCGTGGTCCCTGCCCCAGAGCGAGAGTATATGGTTATTCCGGACGACCCGGAACTCGGCTGGGGTGCTTAGTCATTGGACCTCCCCTCAGAAACAGAATTAGAGAGACCGTACACGAGGGCCAACTGGGTTCAGGAGTACACTTGGGACGAAGACGAGTCCCGGTATATGACTCGGGGATACTGGGCCCTGGTAAGAACACCTTCCCTCACCTTTTCTTTTTCTTCTCCTTTTATGGAAATTAACTCGCGTGATGGTTGATTCCCCTATCCCGCTACATATGTATTCTTTCCCCTTTTTTTTCTTAGATGAATTGGTTCCATCCATACACAGTAGGATGGCAGGAGAGGACTAGGTTGGTTCTCTGGCAGGGGCACGTATGTCCCAATGTGTTCGTTTCAGAGCTGCCGCTGCTCCCCCCGGCGCTTGGGTTCCAGGTCGCCGATCGGAGGTATAAACTAGTCTGGGGCCAGCGGCACGACCGTAACGAGGATCACGTTTCGAGAATGACGGCGCGCTGGACCATTGTAAGTTTTAGTATTACGCCCTATCTATGCGTCAGAAGGCCCAAGTGTCCTTGTGCGGGTATTACCTTATTAATACCCCCCCCCCTTTCCTTGCTTTTTGTTTTATAGCGACTTGCCCAGGAGTTGACCCGGTGGTGGGTTCCGGTCGGTGAGCTGGGGTGCCTCCTCCCTTAAGGGGAGCAGGGTGTGAAGAGCGAGGTGAGACGATGTGTCTAATTTAACATTGAGTGGTTTCAAAAGTTTGTTTAGCGAGTTCAATTTGGAGTGTTTTTAATTTTAAATGGAATCATGTTTAACTCAAAAATCTTGTAAGAAATCTTGTAAATATCAAAATCATATATTTTTAATTTAAAGATTTGCAATTGAGTTTCTACAATTTCGAAGAGCAACAATTAAGATCTTTAATTTCAAGGATGTGGAAGACAAAAATGCCTAAAGTTTGATGATTTTGAATATTAAGAGTCAATTTTAACGGTTTGCGATATAAGAGTCTTCAAGTTTTCATATTCACACTTGAAGATTCATTAATTTGAAATGATCATAATCCAAAATCACGCAATTTTGAAAGTTCTCTTCTAATAGATCTATCTTCAAGTTTTTAATCGATGTTCCTTATATTTTTGATGTTTATAGTTCAGAATAATGAATTTTTAAAGATATGCAAATAAAACTTCTTCACTTTTAAAGATTTATAAATGAATAATCTTAAATGTTCAAGTGTTCAATTCTAATAAGTCATCGGAATTGAAGAAACTTCGATTCTAAGTCATCAAAATTACATAAATTCCAATTGTAAAATTTAAAACTTGCATAATTTTTAATTATAAATTTTTGAAATTAAAAACTGGTTGATTTCAAAGTTCACACATACAAATTCAATCCTCTTTGAAAATATATAATTATAATGATTAAATTCTGAAGATTCAAAATTTATATTCAGTTACATTTTATAACTCTTTAATCGATAATAATTCTTCAATTTTTAACAGTAAGAATGACAGCCTAGAGTTAATTTTTAGAATAACTTCTAGGATTACTTCAATAAGTGACTGGAAATGTAACAAGTCACTACTTTCGCAAAGTAACTGTACATACAAATTATCGTTTTGTCGACCAAACATGATGAGAAATTGGTATTTCAATTTAAGCTGAATAATTCCTATTCAATTAAAACAGCCTTAAGTGGAAACAGAAATTGACAAGATATCGAACTAATGATAATTTCGGACCACTAATTGATTTACCCACTAAAAATGAGCCGATACTATCCGTCGATAGTATACGTACAATGGTTGAGTTGTAATTGGAAAATTCTGCAATTACACCCTTTCTAATGAAAAATTTGAACAGTTTCGCGTAATTTAAAAATATTATGATTCGCAAATCGTACAATTACGTTTGCGTCCAATAATATCCGTCGGTAGTGTATGAAAAATTTTCCAATTGTAATTAATTAGTTCTGTGAGTACACCTTTTCTAAGGAGAAATTTGAACGGTTTCGTGTAATTTTGAAACTTTACAATTCGTGAGTCATACAATTACATTTCCTAAAATTATTATTGTATAATAGATAATTTTATGATCAAAAATTGGTTATCTCTCTTTTTAAATGTAATTGTGTCCGATACTATGTGTCCAATATTATCCGTCGATATTTTATGTACAACTTTTCAATTGTAACTGGAAATTTCTGTAATTACACCCTTTCTGATGACAAATTTGGACAACTCTGTGTTGTTTAAAAATATGACAGCTTGTAAATCGTACAATTACGTATTGCACAAGTTAATGTTATGAAATAAAGAATTTTACCATTAAACATGGTAAAAGAAAAATTAGTTTTCAGTTTTCTTAGAATTTTTAATAATTTGTTTCAATCCTTTTAAAGCCTTTTATAATGCACGGAAACCTTATATTTTTGTTTAAAATCTTAAAGGATCTATATTTCTTTTTCTTGAATCCTCTCAAGTTTTGCATTATTTTTCAACGATCTTATTTTTCAAGGGCGGTGTCTGGATCATTATTGCGATAATTAGGTAAGTAATAATATATATAGTTGCATGTTTATTCGATCTATTATTTTTGTAAAAGTAATGTAGTTGTCAGATTTTGAGGTCAGAAGGTTTGATTATCCCAGGATATTTATGGGATACATTTTATTTTGATTCAAATGACATTTTTGGGTTCAAGGGTAGTTTTTAGGCTTCCGTGGATAATCTTCAACAAGCCTCTATATTTTCCCGTAACATTGTACCAAACTTTGAAAAATTATTCCCAAAATCCAAAACTGTTTTTTTTATATATATTTTTTTTGTTCGTTTTACATGGGAAACTTCAAAAGTCAAAATCGAAACCTGTCGATATGAAAATAAAAAAAGGTACGGAATGATGTCACAGGACCTACGAGACCTTAAGGTACTTTAACAGATTTTATAAGATTCTACAACACTTTATCAGATTTTACGGTTTTTATAAGATTCTACGGGCCAATCAGATTTCAGGTTATTTTAGGGCGTCCTTTTCAGATTTCCCGGGCCCTGGGCTCTCTCTTTCGCTCTCCCTCCCTCGATTTATTCTCGAGTTAATTATTAAAGCGAAAAAAAATCTTAGTTGTTGCAGATAAACGAGACCTTGTTTTTCGATAATTCGTACCTATGCACGCACGAAAACACACACACTTGCACACACACGCTCAAGATATACATATCTTTATTCTCCTAGGCTGGTTGTAGCGTCTGCGTAGGGAGTTGAATGGTAGGTCTGGTTGTCGTTGAACTGGTGTGCGACGATGTTGCAGCGGCGTTTCTGGGTAGCGCGACGGTTGGTTCTTCACAAGCAGAGTTGCTCATGCTTGTTGACAGACCTAGGATTGTTGGTGACAGAACCAGTAAGAGCACAAACACACAGCGAGTAGAGCCAAGCCGTAGGCTTGCAAGAATGGTCTCATTGGTGCGTTCCTTCATTTCTGCTGCATGTCTGGACACTTCCTTCCACAGACTTTCGGCTACCAGGAACTTGGCGTCGAGACCATAGTCAGTGATTGTCTGCAGGCAGGATAGGCCGAATCCTGGCATGCACAGGTCGGACAGGCGCTTGAATCGTTGTCCGTACGTATCCAAAGGCCCCAGAATTTTCTGTAGGTCTAGAAACACGGTGATCCTCCAATTGCTGATGACTCGTTTCATAGGTCCCAGGTATTCATAGTAGATTCCCGTGCTGGCCTTTAGATAAGTGTCCTTATACAGTGCCGGTTTGGCGTTCTCAAAGGCGAAAAGAGGAATCAGGAAAACCAATGGCCGGAAATGGAACATTTTTACCTAAAAAGAGAAGGCATTAGATTGCATGTATACACACACATGTATACACATACACATTCATACGTGCACACACATACATACATATACGCACATATATGCGTGTTTATCCCTTTTTTTTCTTTTGAGGCTTATTCTGTCTTCGTATTCTTCCTTAAAAATCGTTCGAGATTAACAGCGAACGACCTTGAGTTTATCTTCATGTTTGGCGAACCGGTCACCAGTCTCGGTTTCGAGGATAACGTTATTATTTTCAGTGAATAGGAACCGTGAGTTTCAAGTTCTTCGCCTTGAGGGAAGGAAC
This sequence comes from Andricus quercusramuli, assembly GCA_932178445.1. Lineage (NCBI taxonomy): Eukaryota > Metazoa > Arthropoda > Insecta > Hymenoptera > Cynipidae > Andricus > Andricus quercusramuli. Next base: position 66,365 of record CAKNXH010063495.1, on the reverse strand, counting down.
TCGGGGTTCTCGCCACGCGACGGTATACCAATTCATAGGGCGCGAAGTTAGTCTCTTCGTGCACTGACGTATTGTAGGCGAACATGGCGAAAGGGAGCAATCGGTCCCAATCGTCATAGTCGTTGACGTAATGCTTAATGTAATCCGTCAGGACTATATGACTCCTCTCCAGCGCCCCGTTGGTTTGGGTCGTAACCGGAGGTTGTTACTTGCTTCACCTGAAACAACCTCTCCAGGTGCTTCATGAGCTTGCCGAATCGTCGGCCGAATTGCGCATATGGGAACTACCTTCTTTTCGGGAAAGACGAGATTACGGTATATGACCGATTTGCGAGATTCAGCGGCGTACTGGCGTTTTCCCCTAGTCCTCTTCCCTCTCCTGTGGGGTGGTGGGGAGGATTCTCCTCCTTTTGGAGGATTCATGAGGTACTCCGTATAATATTCAGGATCTTAATCACGAGTTTCACGGAACCAATGATCGAGATGGACTGTTAACTGGGGCTTTCTCGTCCTGAATCACGGGTTCGGAAAATTCAGAAAAACTCCGAGCCAGAATTAAATACCCTCAACCTGGGCCCTCTTTTCATTTACGAGGTTGTCAGCGAAAGGGATAGTGGTACGCCTACTCTTCGACGTGAGCAACGGAGCCTTGAGTCTACACATACGCTCACGGAGCTGGAGGCTTACCGAGTCGGAATAGAATTTATTTTTCAGTTCAGACTTTACGGTACCACTTTCCCATCCTGATTAAATCCGGACTAAGGTCAAAAATTATTTCCATACGGCTTTTCTGGTATTGCTCATCCGTGAATAAGGTAATGATTCGCTCAAATCTTCGATATGAGTAACAGAGCCTTAACACTAGGGGTACTGGACTGACCGGCCCCGCGCCGGGTACGGTGAGCCGTCATTTGACGGTTATGTATTTTTTCGTATGTAAAGCTTTTATAAAGTAATAGATTTTGATATTTTTTGTTACTTATATTGCTACAAGTGTATTTTAAGGCTTACGACTCTTATGGCCACCACAACTAATGATACGCTGTAAGAAATAGTTAGCTCGAAACACTAAAAATAGTAATTTCTATATAAAAATTTATTTGGCATTAATAAACACATATGAAGTTATAAATTGTATAAAAGCCCACCGTTATTATTAGAATATTTTCGGCGGAAGTGTGATAAGAAATATTGAAAATGAATGATATATTGCAAAAAATGTTAAGAAGAAGAAGATAAAATTTATGACCACAGGTAAGTAAGGCACTATTAATGATTTTGCTCATACCTTTGGCACACTTTACGGTCACTCGCACATTTTCCACACATATATTTGTTGCATGCATAACATGTTGATTTTGTTCTGTTCTTGTTGCAGAATCCCACCTGACACTGCTTTCGAGGTCCATCAGCATTGTGAGGAACAGCTGGTCTATTATCTTTCATCTTACTTGGCCTACTTGATGCGTAAGGTTCAGCCAACTCCTCAACAACCTGCAGGATGAATTTGCGCCGGCTGATCTTAGAACCAAACACAAGTCTGTGCAAAGTGTGAGCATTGATCATGGCGATGTCTAGGATATTGAAGAATACGTGCACTGGCCAGCGACGTGACATGGACCTAACGCTGTACTTGCGACACATCTGGTCGATGGTATCCACGCCAGCCTTTGTCGAATTGTAAAATAGAACAGATTCTGGTTTTTTCTTTTCAGATGTTTCATCCACAGTAATCCCTGTATGTAGACTGCTAAGGACCAGAACATTCTTGGAAGTTTTCCCTTGGTAAGATGTAAGTGTGATGTCACCTGTCATGTAAATGACTGAACCATACAGCGGGTCCTTGGCCTTCTGGAAGGAGGGTGGCACTTCTCTCCTATTTTTGTACTAGTACTTTTTTCCTTCAGTGCTTTGGCCAGAGAGACAGACGTAAAGAAATTGTCTGTAGTGACGTTTCGTCCTTTGCCTAGGAATGGCTCTAGAAGGCGCAACGTGACATACTCTCCGACACTTTTATCTGCAGGCCTTGATTCATCCTTCCCCAAGTAAGGAAATGCATTCAGAACATATCTTTCCTCAGAATCTGTAGCAACCCAATACTTTATACCATATTTGTCTGGTTTATTAGCCATGAACTGAGTAAAAGGGCAGCGACACTTAGAAGGAAAAAGCTGCTCATCCACAGTTATATTTTGAGTAGGTTTGTAGCAGGCTATACAATTTTCAATGAATTTATCCCATACTTCAGAGACTAAGCAGAACTTGTCTGTTTGCTTCCTCAAGGATCTTGTCTGTTTATCATCAAACCGAAGATACTTCTGTATTTCTTGAAATCTGTCACGGGCCATGGTTCTAGAAAAGAATGGTGGACCCCATGATTTGTCCCACAGTGCACTGAGACGTATAGAGCGTGCACCATATGCCCCACGTGCGTACAAAATCGCTAAGAATGCATCCAATTCTTGCAGCGATATTGTCCAAGAAGTATCCTGTGTCACACTTCTTGCCTCGTTGTCAGTGTATTTTTTTATTGCACGGAGGAGTGCGTCACCAATAAACAGCCTCCAGGTTTTAGCTGGAGAATCTTTGTCCATACTCCGTCGGGCATAGCCAGTGGGGCCTCCTGCCTCCCTCAAAGCATTCTGATTCCCACGTCTTCCCGCTGTAACACATGGCTTTGTCCTTGTCCACACTGTTCCGTCCTTGCTTATTTCATGCTCACCTCTTTTTGTTCTTCCAGGTTGCTGCGCAGCTGGTTCGGGCGGTGCCGCAGGAACGAGGACATTATCTTCACCATCGCCACCAACGGGAACTTCAAGAGCATTCGGCAGCGCGGAAGCATTGCTAGCACGGCCTGGACGGCTGCTTGGTATGCGACCTCTGTTACAGCGGCCTCTTCTACCACGGTCATAAGCTTCAACTGTAATCACAGTATAATTTTGCATTTAGCAATAGCATGTGTATTTCAATTCCTATGATGAATCAAATAAAAGTCGTTATACAAAGCTACAGACCCTGATTATTCTTAGATGCACCTCTGCGGCTAGCAGCACTCTGTGTGCGCCGTTGCATGCCGCTTTTTGTTGAAATGCCTGAAAAAGAAGTCACACAAGCGCTTTCGAATTTTCCCAGCAAAGAACTGCGTATTTAGAACAGAAATAGACAATACACAATGTTACGTACCAGAAGAACCAGCATCTTGTGTGCGATTTTCTTCACCACCATCAGAAGACCCATCTGATGAGTGACTTGGCATGTCCTCATCAGAAGATTCATCCTCAGATGACAGATCAGCACAATCTTCATTTTCGGAATGCGCCGGAGAAATATCTTGAAGCTCTTGTAAAATTTCCGCTTGTGTCAAGTCACGCTGACGTGAGGCCATGGCGAATAAATGCACTACTGTAAGCACCGTTGAACTAGTCGCTGCGATGATCGCCGGTTCAGACACGCTCCGACTTGCCCAGCGCGGCCCTACGCAGTAATTCGCCCGCACAACGAAGAGAGGGAGCTAGAGTTTCCAGCGAAGTCATTCACTCGCACGATACCGTCAATTGACGGGTCTCAGTACAAGTAGGTGAACAATACAATATTTTGAAAACGAATTGACAAAAAAGTCTCAAAATCGTGAAAAAAACTCTAAGGGACAAATAAATAAAAGTCACGAAGCGCGAAACATTAACTTTGAAAATTACAGACATAACCACAAAATTAAAATTGACAACCGTCAAATGACGGCCCTCAGTATCCCTAGTGTTAAGTCTACGCATGCACTCATGGAGCTGAAAGCTTACCGAGTCGGAAAAGAAATTATTTTCAATTCAGATTTACGGTACCATTCCCCTTTAAGAAAGTGAGCTATGGCTGGACAACATGTTTCTATTATGATTTATCATGGAGTCTTAATAAGGTAAAACAATTAAGAGAAGAGAGTGAAAAAGACAGAAGTTCGCTGAATTCTCTGTGATTCTCTCGCACCCTTATTAGGAAGATCTTTCCTCTCCTTCTTTTCGTTAAAGCGAGACCCTTGGCTTCGCAATTTTTCAAGGATTTATTGGCCCTGGGAATTGCCAGGGAGATCATTGATAGTTGTTGGCCGAATTTGTTTAGATAGATTGATTCGGGCTTCCGTCTGGTCCAGCAATTTTTCAAAGAAGGACGAAAATTCGTCGTGACTACTGAAGTTTTTGTTTTCGATCTCCTGGAGATCAAGTATTTCTTTCGAGACCTTAGGGGTTACAAAAACGATTGGCTCGGTTTCGGGTTCTCGAATTTCAGTTTTCACCACGACAGAATTTTTTGTTCGTTTTTCCCGCAATTTTATCCCTGATCGGTATCCTGGCTTATTTTTAGCATTACTGCTACCCGGAGGATTAGACATTTCAACGCCGTACCATAGTTGAGAATTGGTAATAGTCCGCACGAGAATAGTTCTGGAACCAGAATCCAGTATCTTGCTACATAGCGAAATACGGCCGAATCAAAAATACTGAGCAAGTTAATGCGAGGTCCACGGCAAGTTAATGCCTAGAGTTTTTGATTTTATTTGGTGGCACTCTAGCCAATTAAAGCGTGAGTGCAAGGTTCAAGCCTTATTCTTGTGTGTAACTTAAGGAACGCCATTCCCAATTAAAGAAATAATCGAAAAGAGCCTTTGAAATAAGTTCCAGTGTTTTCGCTAAAAAGCGGAAAAACTGCCAAGTTAAAAATACCGAGCAAGTTAGTGCGAGGTCCCCGGTAAGTTAATGCCCATGGGTTTTTGATTGAAAATGGAAGTACTTATTATTCGAAAGTTCATCTGATTATTCGCCTTGTAACATTGCTACCATAATTGGGAACGATGAGTCACATATCAAATTCTGAATGTTGACAAATTTGTTTATAAAAATTGCTTATTAATGCTGGTAATAGTCCACACGAGAATAGTTCTGGAACCAAAATCCGGTATACGGCCAAATCAAAAATACCTGGCTAGTCAATGCTGGGTCCCCGGCAAGCTAATGCCCATGGGTTTTTGGTTTGATTTGGTAGCACTCTAGCCAATTAAGGCGTGAGTATAAGGTTCAAGCTTTATCATGGTGTGTAAACTTGAGAAACGCCACTCCCAATTGAAGGAATAATCAAAAGAACCTTTGAAATAAGTTCCAGCGTTTTCGCTGAAAAGCGGAAAAACTGCAAAGTTAAAAATACCGAGCAAGTTAATGCGAGGTCCCCGGCAAGTTAATGCCCATGGGTTTTTGATTTAACATGGAAGTACTTATTTTTCGAAAGTTCATCTGATTATTCACCTTGTGGCATTGCTACCATGATTGGGAACGATGAGTCACACACGAAATTCTGAATTTTGAAAAATTTGTTTATAAAAATTGTGTTTAAGATAACTTATTTATAGGCGCCTAGTAACAACATTTACTAGTAGCATGAGCCGAGTGGGGGAAACAGCAAGGATTTCCCCCACCGCTGCCACCATCAGTTTGTCACGTACGATAAAAATAACCCTTTTGTTTCATACATATAACTCCCGGTAAAAGCTGCCTAAACTTCCGAGGTTATAACAAATAGAAATTTTGAGTAATTCGAATTTCCGTGGGGGGGGGAGGCTTCCCCTAAACTGAAGGAAGGGCGAGAGACTCGTCTTTCCTGTTATTTTATTTGATTGAGGGTTGGTACCCTTACTCCCGAACTGGGAGTTGTTGTCCCTGAAAATCTTACTTAACCCATTAAAACCCAAGCCGAATCTAGCCGAGATAGCCTCAAACTAACTACTGCATCAATGACGTAGCCAAAAAAAAATTACCCCTGTTTTTTCTTTTGACATTTGCAATTGTTTATAAAAAGCTGTTCAAACAAATTACCAAAAATTTCTTTATTTCGAAAAACTAATAGCGGCAGTCGATTCTATGGGAAAAATTGTGAAAGAAACGTTCATGGCACTTTTTTGTCAGAGTTCAATTTGTTGGTGTAAAATCGTTATAAACAATTTCAACCTATACGAGTGATACCAAACCCGTTGTACCCCAAGCCGAATCTGGCCGAGATAGCCTCAAATGAACTATTGCATCAATGGCGTAGCCAAAAAATTACCCCTGTTTTTTTTCTTTTGACTTTTGCAATTGTTTATAAAAAGTTATTTAAATAAATGACCAAATATTTCTTTATTTCGAAAAACTAATAGCGGCAATCAATTCTACGGGAAAAATTGTAAAAGAAACCTTAGAACATAGCTAAAAAAAAATTTTTTTGTTTTTTTTTTGCCTGGAGGTTTCTTTCACAATTTTTCCCGTAGAATCGATTGCCGCTATTAGTTTTTCGAAATAAAGAAATTTTTGGTAATTTGTTTAAATAACTTTTTGTAAACAATTGCAAATATCAAAAGAAAAAACAGGGGTATTTTTTTTGGCTACGCTATTGATGCAGTAGTTAGTTTGAGGCTATCTCGGCTAAATTCGGCTTGGGTTTTAATGGGTTAAATAAGACAAAGTGACAGGCGAAGCCAAAAAAAAACGTATCAGCTGTTTTAGCTCATTGAAAGTTTTATATTTTGATTTCCTAATTCGTTTTCACACCATTTAAAAATCCTTAAAACTAACAATAAAAAGTACAATCGAAACGATACATTGCTTACCGTTGTGTTTGGTCTTAAGTCTACCTCTGGAGAAGAGAAAAGCGACAGAAGGGGAAAAAACGTACCCTTCGTTGATTTTCCCGTCTCGGGCGGGCAAGATTTAAAAATTTTGCATTAATTATTTATCAATAATTAACTCTAGTCTTTCGAGTTCGCGCTTATGCACAGATCACACGCAAGCACTCCTGAATTCGCTTTTGTGTGGAATAGACGGGGTGTCTATTTTCCATGAAAGTGAATTGTAGTCTTTACGACGAGATCACTCCTTTTCGTTTTGAGATTCGAAAAGGGGTGATTCCTTCTGGACTAATCTCAATTTTGTTTTCGCACAGGCCGGATAGGACGCGACGTACTATGACATTCCCGTTACGGACCTGCCTACCGCCGGACGGAGTTTTGATTCAAATTTTACGTCCGAATTAAAGAAATCTAATTTTCCCGGTCAATCCATCGATCCCGGCAGTCCGCCTGCTTTCTTGTGCCGAAAATATGAACGATTTTCGTTGACCCGGGAAGAAGCTTATGGCTTATGGGCTAGATTTCCCAATGACGGAAATTACTTCGATTATCTTAATTTTATTTTTACACAGGCCGGATAGGACGCGATGTACTATGACACTCCCGTTACGGACCTGCCTCCCGCCAGACGAAGTTTTGATTTGAATTTTACGTCTGGATTGACGAAATCTATTTTTCCCGGTCAATCCATCGATCCCGGCAGTCCGCCTGATTTCTTGTACCGAAAACATGAACAGAAAACTACTTCGATTATCTTAATCCCGACTCAGACGGACAAAAGTCTGGGTAGTTCCGGCTCGTGCCAGGTTGCCCAAGTTACTGCAATTTTGATTTCTGTCCGATGGACCTCGACAGTTCATAGTTGGGGTGATGTAGGTAGGGATATTAGCAGAGTTGCGGAATTTCGGTTAGGAAGGAAGGGATTTTCGTTGATTGGAAAAATGTGGATAGAGGTGGAAGGAAAATTCCTGGAGACTTGAAGCGGCGTTCGCAAGTTTGTGTTGCCAGGCAGCTAAATTTCTTAACGTGGAGCTTTCGCACCTGCGAGACAGGAACCTCGTCAGCATTTGCGGGTTCAGAAATTTTCACCATTCTTCATAGTCTTTATACTTATGATTTTTAAAATAATTTCAATTCGCACTGTGGTTAATGCGGGTCGGGATTTTTTACTTAGATTTTATTCTAAGTGTGTATTATTTCCGACCCCAAGTATACAGGTAAACAAAAAATACATGCATGTGTGCACATATATATTTTTTTAGGAAATACAGAGTCTTAGCTTTTATTTTGGCGGACCGAGCACGTGGCAATGTTATTGTGCGTCCACGTGTTCAGGCATGCTGTCAGTACCGCAGTCAAGTTGATCAGCGAAGAGCATACGGGAGGAGCGAGATGGATCTATGTAATGAAAGTGTGGAAAGAGATGGAAGGAGAGAGAAGAGCGGTCGAAGCATCGCATACAGCCCGGTCATTCGCAAGAAAGAGACGGCGACATACGCGGCCTGTGCAAGAGAGAAATCGAGCATGATTTTCGAAGTGCGTATCCATGTGTGCATGCATGCCACTGCGTTCTGTCTTCAGCGGTTCATTGTTTCTCCCTTCGTTCGTCTTTTCGTACTTGTAATCATGGGGGAGCTCACAGACTAATTCCTCGAGAGCTTGGAATGTTTCTGGAATCAAAAATCTCTATCCGACGGGAGGCAGGGCCGTTACGGGAGTGACGTAGTTTTCACATCTTACTTGGCGTGACCCAGGATCGCTCCACCTGTTTCAAGATCTACCATTTTTTTTCGAAGGAAAACTGAGAGAAAATTTATGAACTCTCGGGAAAAAATCCCTGTTGGAAGAGCTCAGTTCTGAAATTTGAACATTGGAGGACCCTTTTTCTTTAAAGGGTTTCAAGCGGCTCGAATCAGGTAAAGGATTTTGACAGTTCTGGGTCAGAGCTTGGTAGATCCGACTTACTGGCCTGGGATCGCTAGTAGATACAGGATCTACTTTTGGAGACCCCTGGTCTAGAGAATTTTACTTTTTCTCAAATCTCAAAACGAGACAGAGTAATTTTCTCACAAGGCTGTAATTTTCTTTTATGAGAAATAGAAACATTTTCTATTTTTCGTAAAAGTAAACTCAGGGAAGTGACAGGTGCTCGCGTGTTGTGTGGCTCTCGCGAGTGACCTGAAATAATAGACTAGAGTCGGTTAACCAACCCACGGAAATTAAAGGTTTTCGCCCGCTCTGTCAAGGGCAGGAAAAATTGAAAAGGTACCTTGGTTCCTTTTACATCCAATTTTTCCGTCCGACGAGCGGTAATTTTAGTACGACGAATTGGTGAGAGGTATCGTTCCTTTTTTTTTGGCTATTATATATATATTTTTTTCCTCAACCTGTTGACACATCCTACCTATTGTAGAGCGTGCCCTATTATATTGTATTGTTCTTTTTCTGCTCTTGTTTTAATGTTCACTTTTTCTTTGTGTCTTGAAGAAACTTCATTTTTGTCATAAGAGATCGGAAACTCAACCTCATTTCAAATTCAGGCAAACCTACGAAACCCCAATTTCTAAATTTCCAGGACAAAAACTCTCAGTCCGAGTGTGGGGGTAGAAACCCACAAAAAAATAAAAATAGGGAAGTCGAGTCTCTCGCCCTTCCTTCAGTTTTGGGGAAGCTTCCCCCCAGCGTATTGATACTAGGCAGCTTTTATTTACGGGTCCTTTTCTTGGGGATTTAAAAAAACAAATTTTATTTAGATCGTACGTGACACCCTCTATTAGAAAGAAAATTCTATCAGATATATAAAATATACCCATATCCAGTATATCAAAATATACTTACAGGCATCACTGGAGCCGCCTACATCTTGAGAAAACAAACACCATTGCGAAGCAAATCAACCCATACATACAACTTCAAGCAGCTCACCTTGTGAAGTTGCTATGTTACTCAAACCAACGATAACGAACTTACAAAATTGTGACGTGAGAATCTCTCTAGAAGAAAAAACATTCTGGACACAAATACCTTCCCTACAAGCATGGTTATATTCAGCAATAAGACCAGAACTCATTAAACTCAATTTCCCAAACAAGAAAATAAAACGAGAATATATCTCAAAGTCCGGAATAATGTGATTGGGAAGTGGATGTATTGCCAGAACAGAATATACCCAGTTGATCGGTATAACAATAAATAAAAAGAAAGAGAAATATATATAGTCCAGAATTCTAATTAAATATCACTTACATATCTTCCATAATATTCAACTTTCCCAAAAACTCACCTATAGAAGAAAATGAATGGCAAATACAACCAAAAAAAACATGGAAAGAATTTCAATACGGGCAACCCTCACACAATTTCAACAGAAACGTCATTAAAAAAGAAGAAAAAATCACATTATGTGAGGGACATACTGGGAAATAACTATATTGATATTGTTAATAACAATATATTATGGTAGAAAGCTAATAAGAAAAACATGCAGATGCTCGAGAATCAATTCTAAACCAAAAAACAACAGTAATGACGAAGAAGAAATGCAGTCACTGCCCCTTAACAACACTAAACAATCACAAACCTATGAAGTACGAAATCAAACAACAACGCAGGCGTACATCTCAATAACCGGCATCCGAGTAGCCTAAAAAGAACGAGATCAACATTCTGCCCCCTTTTATCCACTTATCGAGGACGATGAAAAATTTGAAGAAGGGAGGAGACACAAGGGCTCCTTGTTTTTTTTTTCGTCAATTTTAATCATAAAATCCAACAAGATTTTATATTAAAATGTTAGCAAATATAAGCCAACATACCCTAAGTATGGCTGACCGCAATAAGTGAAATACTACTGCAACATACAGACTCAGCCCGTACTACGAGAGAATCACCAGTAGAAAAACAACGACATGCCGACAAAATGGCGAGAGCAGTAGGAGAAACGTACGAAGCCACACTGCATATAGTTATCACTCATTATGGCCGGCCGCACGAGAAATACAAGCCAAAGGAGATACGGACTCGAGCACCGCCTGGAGAGAAAAATTGAAACACCCACAAGGTGGAAATTAAGACGCACATATATGGGTGTATACCACCGTACTACGAGAGAAACAGCGTCGACCAGGACGAGTAAATAAGAAAATCTAGGTTGAAATAAGCTAAGAGTTCAACTAAAAGCAAATATTAGGTTTAAATAATACTATATGGATATAGACAGCGATATGAGAACGAAATTCGTGATCCGAGGAATCGAACCCCGGTCGGTGAGCTCTACAGTCGAGTGGGTTACCACTAGACTCACCAGCCACAGAATTCGTATTAACTCAATAAGAAGAACACTCATCCGTCAGACAGCCTACAGTATGTATGATAGAAACCTACAACGCCTACTGCAAAACAGGATTGAAATGAGTGACCCACGTGCGTTGAGACTTGATGTTGCATCTGAAAGTACGAACATTTTAGATTTATTCATAAAATAAGGCATATTGATGGAAGCCAAACTAAGCTTTAATGCATATATGCATGCATTAACCGACTCTAGGAAATAAATTTTAGTATATTACGAAAACGTTTTATAGATGTAACTGAATACTATGAACGATCCTCTTCTTGTGCATGCACGATGAGCGACCTGGAATTTGTAAGAATAACTTTTATTAAAATTTACTAAGTGCAGTAATATATAATTCGCATTATGAGGCAAAGTTTTTCATCAATTTAAAATCTTTAAAGTAAGTCAAACAAGAAAAAGGGAGGCCAATAAAGAGAAAACAAGGATGTTGAAACAACGACAAGTGGTAAAAAGAAAAGCAGATAAAAGTTTTTCGAAAATTCGCAAAAATCTTGTCGTTGAGTTAACACACACACACATATTAATAACACCAACACAATTTTATTAAAAATAAAGAAAAATGATACACTATGAAACAAATAGTGAATTCACGTGAAAATAATAACCGCGTAAGAAGACTATTGCTACGAAAACTCAGGCATCCAAGTCATCGAGGTCCCCACATTCAAGCTCAGAAACCCAGACGACCTCAATTTTGAGGGCCAAAAATAAAAACAAAGTTAAAATAAAACCGACAAGAGAGTTCTGCTGATTCCTTCCGGGTATATCTGCCACATAGACAGAAACAAAAACTTGTGCCCTCCTACCTGAAACAACAAAGAAGAAACCGATATGAAAAACATAGTCTTGAGAGAAAGAAAAGAGAAGCGGAGTTAAAAATGGTATGAAACCTTACCCAAGACACACCGAGGATTGTGGATGCACGTGTGTGCATGAACGATTCTCTGTCTCCTCGGGCCGACAGAGGTGTTGGCCGATGACGTCATATAGCTCATCAGCCCGCGCACATGAAGAAGCTCGAGCCTCCTGCAGCTCGGTGTACGCAGACTGCCTGGCGTCTGTCACCGCAACTCGATTCCTTCTCGGACGTTCCCGTCCTCGCTTCCCGACCTGGCCCTCAGAATAATGAGACGTAGGCACTGATGTACTCGACGCCAGCTCTAATTTATGAACTTGCGTGAGCGCCGAGCAGAATCCCAAGGCTGTCGCTAAAGATAGCAGCCGGTTATGAAATGTCTCTAGAGATAGTCGTCGGGGGCGATCCGCAGCACAGCCATCTGAAAATAAAATTATAGGATAAACAATTGGGCACATAATATTCTCAGAAAAACTATGTAAATGAAACCAAACAAACATGTTACGAATAATAATCGACACGGAAGCCTAAGGTCTGAAACCGAAAGGAGTTTCTGCAAAACAGTAAAAATTAGAGATTTCAGTAACAAAAAAGCGGAGAAAACAAAATTTAAAAGCAGTGAGCACTAGATAACCGACAGGTTCGCTGTGCAGACGATGCACAACAGTAAAATCTTGTACTGTAACATCAATGGATAAAATAACCCGACATAATGCAATAAAATTCTCTAAAAGAGTTAGCCTCTTAAATCCACGAATTGTACAGTGGTTAATATTTAGGGATTCTTCAAGACATGTTACGAGAAAAATTAAACTGTCAAACTTCGAAAATCGCGGTAAAGCATGAACAGTTGCACGTGAATGCGAGCTATCAAGCGAAGTATTCACTGGCTCAGAATTACTTGATTCAAGAAAAGACAAGTCGAAATCAGAAATGCAGTCTATAAAGTTTAAAGAGGACAAACGGGAAGTTTCACTCGCATCACTTGAAGTAAGGACATTACTAGTAAAATTCACAACACTAGGGTTCGAAATTTCACGCTCAATGTCTTCTGTTGCCCGATAATTTGATATCTCCACCGAATGGGTATTAGAAAACAAAGTGTCAAAAAACGAATCTAAATCCAGGACACTAGATGGTGATTCGCATGATAACCCATGATTACTAGATGTTGCCATTACAAGACAGAAAACGGCACTAAAAGGAAGAAAATGTACCAAGCTTACTTACCGGAAGAAACCGACGTTGCACTATTTTGACTCAAATCCATCGGAATAACGTTGATACTGCAATAATCTTCGTACAACACCGTGTGAGAAGAGTTGGAACTGCAGGAGGATCTGGAACCTTCCATGTCACACAGCGATCTAGAGAATAATGAATAAAGAACAAACCCAGATGGCATGATGACAGCATGAAGAATTTAGATGAGACTAGAGAAATTTTTCTTCAAAACAAATGTAGCCAAAACATTGAATCACAACAGACCACGCAGAAAAACATAAAAGGAAGATTATACTCACCAAGTCACGTATCAAACATGAACACAGTATTCACCTACATCCAGAACATAACACACAGAAAACTCACACTAGAAAACCATTTTAAAAATTTCAAAAATTCATATCAGGCACCTATAAAAAAATGTTACTTGCCAAAAGTAACACAAATTGGATAAAAGCGAAATCAGGAATATATTACAAAAAGTCGATGAAACGCGTAGCTAGGCGCAACCCACCTTACCCTACGTCTGTCAGGCTAATTCCATCAACTACAAGCCATAACGTTACCGATCTTCTTTAAGTTTGAACCTAGGTATGGTAACTGTACTACGGTCGGTAAGAAAGAGACCACAAGATACTTAAAGTATTATCATGAAAGGATAAGAACTCAGAGACTACGGATAACTTAGCATACGTTCGGGTAATAAGAGATTGTAATTGCACACTCTACCGCTATAAGATAATCGTAATTTATTTCTATTACCATACGAATTTATTCATACTCGCAATAGTTAAATCAACAATAATAACAAAGTCAAATCCAAAAACAATGGAGTATGGAAACACTCGTGTGTGTAAATTAAATAATAGTTCTAGCAATACAAATATATGTATCGTAATTTCATAAGTGTATAGCCCACTCAGTGGAAGAATCTGTACATAGTCAGACGAGACAGTATCCAAAAGTATCTGACTACGTACATAGAAATAAGGATAAGTAGTATAAAGAATAACTGTTCATGAGAGGGCAAGAGATGAAACGCACATCGAGACTCGTAGCGAAGCGGAAGCATTACTCATCGGCGGCACTCACCGCGAGGTATCAATATCATCGGTTACCCGATTCCAGTAAAGAAACGTGCAATGTCAGAAATTGAAAGAAACGCGACATGTCAGAAATTGTAAATCCTATCTTTAACATAGGGACGCGGAACTTTATAAACCCCAGAGCCATCCCTGTAAATCGTCTCACGTTCCTGGCTGTCATACGTCCGTGAAAAGAAATCAAGAGTGGATTCTATAGCTGATATAGGACCGTGTAAAGCTCTACGGGTTAATTGTGACTGCGAATTCATTCGCTATTACCCAAACCAACTCTGCGTGGGGATCTAGCGGTTTTCCTCTGATTATAGAGACGCAAGCGACAAACCAACTCTGCGAGAGGATCGTGCCATTGTACTCCGATTATAGAGATGCAAGCGACAAACTACTACTCTCTCTTGACCTTCTACGAGTAAGAAGGTACATGTAAGTCTAAATTTATGTAACTGTCAATCTTATCCACTATCTTTATAATAAATCATTTACTATCATAGCTATCTTTTCGTTATTTTGAGCAATGGTTTAACGCAGTTCGCGTAGAGCTGAGAAAAGACAAAAGTACCCACAAATAAAAAATTGATCAGGTCTTACCAGCCTGACATAATCAGCTCACTAGCCTTTCTCATTCAAACAATTTATCAACCTTCTATCGCCTTTAGCTCGGGACGTAACACTGAAACTCTCAGAGCGGCTATATATACTGATGTGGTTCATCCCATGAAAAGAGTAGTCCCTGTGTGCGTAGTTCGGCCGAAGATTTTACCCATAAATCCGACACCTATAGCTGAAAACGTGAATCCAACTGGGCCAATCGTGACAATTGATCTGGAACTAGAAGAAGCCCTTCAGCACAGGAGACGTGCCTTCTTGGAAGAAAACCAACGCAATCACGCAGTCGAGTATCCGGAACGCGAAGTCGCTCTCCTCGCAGGGCCCATGAACGGCTATATCTCTGACGACGATACGGTTATCGTAGAACCAGAAATCGAAATCCTAGATTAGAGGCCCGAAAACGTTCTGGGGAATTCAGGAAGTCAAATAAGATTCCCGTGTGGTGCACAAAATCCTAGCTTCGGAACCAATCGTTGAACATTTAGCCAAGGGTTGTTCCAATCACAGATCGATTTGACACACAACAATGAGATAGAGGGGAAGGAATTGAACAGTTAAATGGGAGAGAAGGAAGAGGGGGCTTCGATCAAATGGTGGATAGGACTTACCCTGTTCGCTTTTCCAGGAAAAGATGAACAGGGATAGAGAACATACCTTGGGTGATTGAAAGGTTGCGAACGGTGCTCTTCTTCGATGAAATAGGGAGTGGGGGAGGGAGTCTTATCCTGTCTTCCCTTCCAGGAAAGGAAAACAGGGACAGTCACTTACCTGGAGTGAGTTTGGAGGGACCAAACTATACTCTTCCTCGTCCTAATCCTCCTGGAAAAGGTGGCGTCGGGTCTGACGGAATGTAGGGGGTCGCATGACGGTATCGGGTTTGCGGTGAGCGGTGATGATCCCGGCGGGGGCTCTGGACCCGAGGGGAGTGGGAGTGGTCCGTGTGTCTAGCTCCTGTTGGGCCGTTATAAATACGCGTCAAAATTTGACGCTTGTGAGGCGAGCACTCGTTAGAGGAAGGCAGGTGCCTATTGGTCGGACCTCGTTTGGGATAGAGGCGAGATCTTCTATCCGCAGCTCTCTTGCGCGGCGAAGAGATGCCCCCACCGGGCCCCCCCCCAGCCCGCTGATCAGGATCTTGACAATGGACCTCGAGATGGGCGTCCCGCCAGGATTCTCTCAACCGTTCCTTTATTGGCCTTCGGGCACTGGGTGATCTTGAGGCTAAGGTTTTTTTCAGGTTCGCGAAATCGCGACCCAGGAATCGCTGACCCTTCACGGGGGGAGGAGATGGACGGTCGGTCACAGCTCTCTATCGGGAGCATGGTCCTAGGTCTCCTCGATGGGTCATTCGATAGGGGAAGCACGGAGTGTTAAGATTTCTCCGTCCTCCTGGTTCGTGGGGGGGGGGAGACTCTGCCTAGTTGTTCGTGAGTGCAGGCTCCAAATTCCTGTAGGGCCCTATCCAAGGGGAGTCCGTCGGAAGGGACGGATTCAAGCACAGAGAAGCCAGCAGTAGGAGAATTGGCTTCAGACAAGACCGGATCCACGGGGAGTCTGTCGGAAGGGACATATTCGGGCCGGTTGGGACGTCAATAGAGCGGTGACAGGCGGACTGAGCACTGACAGAATCGAATCCGAGACCTTCGGGCGAGGATCGGAATGTGCCCGGCCTGATTTTTTTTGTTTACGCTTTGGAGGCAGGGGCACATATTTCCACGGCTGTGCTCTCTGCTCTTCCACTGCGCGTCGGAAGCGGTCCGCCCAGCGCTGATGCTGACTCTTCTTCTTACGGTGCCTGCGGGGGGGGGGGGGCGGCGGCTCCCTATATTGAAAAACAACATGTGTTGGTTTCCAGTATCGATGAGCAGTGGCGCGTTGGAGAGGAATTCAGGGTAATGGATACACCTCCAAGAGGTGGATCTGTTCGGGG
>CAKNXH010063495.1:14698-49543 GCA_932178445.1 Andricus quercusramuli | reverse complement strand
GTGACCTAGGTAAGAGAGGAAGGTAGCATTGAGATCCTTCTATTCAGAAGTGACCTACCAGAAAAAATAAAAGAAATGAAAGCTTTGAAGAACCGGTTGAATTTACATGCGAATGTCAGATCCTTCCGGGGGGGGGGGGGGGGGGGTGACCTAGACAAGCCAAGAATGAGGATTTGAGATCCTTCTGTTCAGAAGTCACCTACCAGAAAGTAAAAGAAAGGGAAGTTTTGAAGAACAGATTTAAATTATACGAGAAGTAAGAGGAAGCAAAATTTAGAGGAACAGGATGAATTTACAGAAAAGTAAAAGAAAGCAAAGTTTTGAGTAACAGGCTGAATTTACAGAAAAGTAAGAAGTAGAATACATAAAATGAGGAAAAAAACGTGGGCTGGTTTATAGGCACTTACTTCCTGCGATTTCGTCGCGCTTGGTCCGGGCGGGGTGGACAGCAGAGATCCTTCTGTTCCATGGTCCATGGTGATTCTCGGCGTTTTTTGGGAGAGTGGGGTTTGTAAAGGATAGAAAGGAACGGGTTTCTATCCTGAATACACTAGTCACAGAGTTTTTATATTTTTTGATTGTTTTTATTGTTTCAATGCACAGGGGTAACGACCGATTAAACACAGTACGGGAGAAGACTAGTGCTCCGTACGGCGAACGGCGGTACACTAACTTGCACCAGCGCGGAGCGTCGTCGGATTGTTCGGTGGCACAGAGTCACGGCGGTTGACTGGGAGCGCGTGCGGCTGGTGACACTCGCTGGGCGGCTACTCGAAGAGAACTAACTGTTCGCGCTCAGCGACTGAACTGGTCAACGGGCCTCGCTCCCCTGGTGCTATCGTAGCGCTGCGCGTGGAGGAGCAAGGTACCAGCGTCACTGGCGCGAACCGTTTGAAATGCCAAACATCGTCGAAACGGCAATTCCAAAGAAAGAAAATAGATTCCTGTTTCCTCGAGAATACTATTCCGTGGAAATAATATTCTGGTGGAAAAACTGGTATCAGATTTAACCAATCGTTTCCGTGAACGGTTCTACCAGATGTTATGTAGTCAATCACACATTGAACACGGGACGCATTCTGTCTTGCCCATCCAATTTTCTTGTTCAGTTGATGCAAGCGTCGTCTGGTCTTCTGATCCATCGTCGGTTTCAGCCTCCGATTTGAATCAGCCAAAGCTCTCGCAGCACCATAAACTGAGCAATTGATGGTCCAGAGGTCGGACTCTTGCGAGATATCTCCACAAAGGGAGGCATCCATTTCAGCCAGATCTTGGGGCTTAAGAGGAACTTGCATGTTGATGTTCCTCCTTGTACTGAAATTGCTATTGTCTTCCAGAAGGTGCCTGCTTTCTGCGGTTGATCTTAATGTCGTTTCATCTTCGTCTGCAGCTTGTTCAAGCAGCGGTTGAGGAAGCGCTCCGCGTACATATCCATTTTTCCGGAGGTAGTCGGCTTGATTTCGCAAGGACTGATGCGAAACGTATTGAAGCTCTGGGTGTTTCTGGCACCACAGAGTATGCGTACGCGCCATAAAGCCTTCGCGAACAGGGATAATACTGGCATCGTAGCAGTCTAGCACGTCATTCCTAAGTTGATCCGTCCACTGAATGTGGGCGTTTCGCCGGTTCGTCGTCGTGTTTTCATGTAAATTATTTTCAGGACCTCGAACTCTAGGATGATCGGTATTGTTTGCCGATCCATTGTCGGGTGCTCTGCGCGTTCGATCGTTTTGAACCGCATCTACAACATTTTGGTGGTTTGTTGGTTTCATTGTTGTTCCCACGAGCAGCTAGGGAAAGGGTTTGTCAATCCTTGTAGAGCCCCGCGTGCAAGGATAAGGCTGATACTCTGAGACGTCGCCCGGTATCCCAGAGTCACCGTTAAAGACACCTTACCCAGGTGCCATGTAGCTTTTGGCACGGTTCTCACACCTTCGCTTTGGGGTTATTCCTTTGGGACCATCCCTGGACAATTGTTCGCGACTGCTTATTAATTATTGTAACCATATTCCGCAACCCGAGGACGCGTTCGGTGGCTTTGTCATAAGCCCTTCGGTTCTATTCCAAGGGAATCGAAACCGAAACCAAATGGGGGCAAGTCGTATGTATATATATTTATATATATATATATATATATATATATATATATATAATTATTCATGTATTTTGAAAGAGCAAGTTTCTCCTAACTTAAAACTTTTGTAATATAATAATATATAAATTTCTTTCAAACATTATTTTTACAGTTCTCAGCATCATCATCATTGGAAAATAAAATTCCATTGGATATAGCGGCGAACATATTGAAAATACTACTGGATGTACCATACGATCCAAAAAAGTATGGACTATTTGAGGGAGGTTCCCCCACCTTATCACCAAGAGGACGTAAGCGTCCTACGAGGTGGGGGCCTATTTTAGATAATCCTGAAACAACATCAACTACCAAACGTCCCTCAAGGTGGGATGTTTCACGCAAAACACCATCGGCTCAATCATCATCATCACAACCATCATTATCATCATCTATGAAACGGTCTTCAAGGTGGGATGTTCCACCCACACAACCATCAGCAACATCAACACTACAATATTTAAAAAAAAAAGTGAATCTGTACCGGGTTGTTCACTAGATGAAATTCTAATTAATGACTTACGGCTTTCAGAGGATGATGATAATGATGGTGATTGTGATGAGGTTGCAAAAACCGTTTCTCAACCCAACCTCAACATCTATACCTCAACTCTTCCTGCACAACCGCAGCTAGCTACTCGTCAAGGTAAATCCAAAGGTAAAACACAAAAAAAATAATAAGAAGGACAAGATGAAGGATGCTTCATTAGAAGACTCAAATTTGAATCAAAAGCCAGCTTACGATCCAGTCCGGGAAGCGTTCATTCCAACTCCCCAACGAGTATTTAATGCGCTGACCCGTCAGCAGCAACGAATCAAAAAGAATAAGGGATTTGAAGGAGGTTACAAAATAAATATATATATATATATATATATATATCGGTTTCGGTTTCGATTCCCTTGGAATAGAACCGAAGGGCTTATGACAAAGCCACCGAACGCGTCCTAGGGTTGCGGATAGAGGGTCCCCGTACCAAGGGTTTCTGCTGAATATGGTTACAATAATTAATAAGCAGTCGCGGACAGTTGTCCAGGGATGGTCCCGAAGGAATAAGCCCTAAGCGAAAGTGTGAGAACCGTGCCGAAAGCTGCACGGCACCTGGGTGAGGTGTCTTTAACGGTGACTCTGGGATACCGGGCGACGTCTCAGAGTATCAGCCTTATCCTTGCACGCGGGGCTCTACAAGGATTGACAAACCCTTTCCCTAGCTGCTCGTGAGAACAACAATGAAACCAACAAACCACCAAAATGTTGTAGATGCGGTTCAAAACGATCGAACGCGCAGAGCACCCGACAATGGATCAGCAAACAATGCCGATCATTCTAGAGTTCGGGGTGCTGAAAATAATTTAGATGGAAACACGACGACGAACCGGCGAAACGCCCAAATTCAGTGGACGGATCAACTTAAGAATGACGTGCTAGACTGCTACAATGCCAGTATTATCCCTGTTCGCTTCCTCAACCGCTGCTTGAACAAGCTGCAGACGAAGATGAAACGACATTAAGACCAACCGTAGAAAGCAGGCACCTCCTGGAAGATGATCGCAATTTCAGTACAAGGAGGAACATCAACATGCAAGTTCCTCTTAAGCCCCAAGATCTGGCTGAAATGGATGCCTCCCTTCGTGGAGATATCTCGCAAGAGTCCGACCTCTGCGTCCCGTGTTCAATGTGTGATTGACTACATAACATCTGGTAGACCGTTCACGGAAAGGGTTCGAAAGTTCGCCCAAGAACTAAGGACCTTGAATCACACACTGAACAAGTCAAAGCTGCTGACAATCAAGCAGCATATTGTAGACAAAATAAGGCTGTTGTCTGACGCATGGAGGAGGATATAGAAGAGGGAGAGATGGAACAGGGAGAATCAACAGTTTCTTGCTGACCCATCACGCCTCTTCAGTAATCCCCCTGTTTTTGTAAAAAATCCACCCAAGCCCAAGGAGGTAGAGACTTTTTGGAGAGAGATGTACAAGATCCCGAAAACACTAGAGTTGAAAGAAGATACTGACAATATCATCCGCTTCAAGGAGTTTTGCGACAGCCTCATAAAATCTGAGGAGGAGTGCCCATCAGTCACTGCCGAAGAGGTGAAAAAAGCACTTAGAGGCACGAAGAACTTTTCCGGTGCTGGACCAGATTGTATTAGGAACTTTTGGTGGAAGAAGTTCACTTCTATACACCAACATTTGGCCCGCATATTCACCTCATATTTAAAGTCGGAGACGCCCATTCCGCAGTGGCTGGTGTTAGGACGCACTATACTCCTACCGAAAAAAGGCAACTTGTCCAGACCAGAGAATTACAGACCAATAACTTGTTTAAACATACTGTATAAGATCTTTACAGCTGTCCTAAACAACAGGATCGTTCGACGAATTGAGCCTGTATGGCGAGAGATGTACGAACAACGAGGCTCGAAAAAAGGTGTAGCAGGCTGTCGAGAGAACCTGCTAATTGACAGGTGTGTCTGTAAAGACGCTGCCGCCCATCAGCGCGTCCTGTCAATGGCCTGGATTGACTACCGGAAAGCTTTCGATTCAACCTCTCATAGACTTATCATCTGTCTGTTGGAAAGCTTGAAGGTACATCCACACATAGTGAGATGCATAGAGAGACTGATGCCTCTTTGGAAAACTAGATTTACCATCTCATCTAAGAAACATCGTCTGACGATGAACAAGGTCACCTTCCAGAGGGGCGTCTTTCAAGGGGATAGTATGAGCCCTTTGCTTTTTTGCATCACACTTCTGCCTCTATCTCTCGCACTACGAAATTCTCCTGGATACCTCTGTGGCGACACTAATCAGCGTGAGCATAAGGTAACTCATGTATTTTATATGGATGACCTGAAGATCTATGCCGCTTGTAAAAGCAAACTTCAAACTGCTATAAATATCGTCAAGAACTACACAGGAGAGATTGGGATGGACTTTGGTTTGGACAAGTGTGCCAAAATTCATTTGAAGAAAGGAAAGATTACTGGCGTTCCCAAGGACCCTGAGCTTGTAGATATAAGTGTTATTAGACATCTTAACACTGGAGAGACCTATACATACCTGGGCGTGCCTCAAAGCCGCATTCAGGACGTAACATCAGTGAAGGAGTCTCTCCGAAGCAGATACAAGCATCTTCTTAGACAGATTTGGTCTTCCAATCTGTCGGCGTTGAACAAGGTATCTGCGACTAACATGCTTGCCGTCCCGGTTCTACTCTACTCGTTTGGGGTGGTTCAATGGACGAAGAACGAGCTTAAGGCCCTGGATGTCACCACGCGTAAGATCATGCATATGCATAAAAGCTTGCATATCAATTCGTCAGTTCCGCGATTCTACATTTCACGTCGTCAAGGCGGACGCGGACTTCTGAATCTCCTGTGTCTTCATAACTGAATTGTTCTAAGTACAGCGTACATCGCTGCGAATGGCAGAGATCCTCTCCTGATAATGGTCAGGAACCACGAGATGATTAGCAAAGGAGCGTTCCTTTACAAAGCTGCCGAGCAGGCGGCCGGGACTCTTGGCTTGAATTTTAACATCAGGAATGAGGAAAGTGCATTACACCATCTGGATGCTTCACGTCTAAAAGCCGAAGTAAAGACTGCAGAGGATAGAAAATTTCACCAAGAGCTACTCGACAAGCATATGCACGGAAACTTTCACAGAAATGTAGAAAAACAGTCCTTGTCAAAGGAGCAAACTTTTGCTTTCCTCAAATCATCAGGGCTTAATTCAGGTACAGAGGGCTTCATTTTTGCATCCTAGGACGGTGTTATCTCCACCTTAGCATACCGCGCCCGCATTTTATGTCAAGAAGTTCCCAGTGATAGGTGCAGAGCGTGTCATGCACACGCTGAGTACCTAGAACACATACTATCGGGGTGTCCGACCCACGCAGGAACAACGTATATCTATAGACATAATGCGGCCCTAAGAGTACTTTATTACCACCTTTGTCGCTCTTACGGTGTTGGTCGCGACCCCGCCCTGCCGAACGCTCCAAGGGATATAGAGTCAATTGTCCGAAACGAGAAGTGCCAGATTTTCTGGAACTACGATTTTCGGGCAGGAGTCTCCGTTGCGCACTCGAGGCCTGACATTGTTCTCCAAGACTTCGAGAAACGAACGATATTCGTGATCGAATTCTCGGCTCCGTCCGAATACAACATGACTACAAAGGAGAAAGAAAAAGAGGAGAGGTATCAAGACCTTAAAAGACAGCTGCAACGACTGTACCCAAAATATTCGGTACGAGTAATTGTCCTTGTGATTGGTGCTCTCGGAGGTGCTAAATTATCACTGGTTCGTAACCTTAAAGCCATACCCGCGTGCCAAAAATATGCCAAGGCACTTGCGAGATGGATGCAGAAAGCTGTCATCCTTGGGTCGCTTCGTGTCCTCAAGACACACGAGGGTTTCGCCGGCCTGTCGTTGTGATTTCGTCGTTCCCTGTGACCACCCATCTCACGGATGTGAGACGTGGCCATAGGTGTATTTTACCGCGGTTCTACTATTTTACCGCGGTTCTTCTATATATATATATATATATATATATATATACAGGGTGTTTTTTTTAACTAGAGACAACGAAATATCTCAAAAAATACGCATCCTACGGAAAAAATGTCTGGAATAAAAACTTTTTATTTTCGAGGGGGAAAAAAGATTTGTTAAAATTTACACCACCCCCACCCCCACAGGAGGCAGGGGTGGGGGTAACTTTGTAATTTCAAGTGTCAACCCGAATTTTTTATCACAGATTCAGATTCTCCTTTACGAAATACGTAAGTTTTATTCGGAAAATTTGTTTCGATTCGCGATAGATGGCGCTCCAATTGCGAAATTAAGCACCCCGAAGGGAATAGACAGCCACTACGTCCGCGTCGTTAATCCTGAGTAGAGCTAAAAGTTGTTTAAAAAATTTCGTTTTTCGCAATTGCACCGCCATCTATCGCGAATCGAAACAAATTTTCTGAATAAAACTTACGTATTTCGTAAAGGAGAATCTGAATCTGTGATAAAAAATTGGGGTTGCCATTTGAAATTACAATGTTACCCCCACCCCTGCCTCCTGTGGGGGTAGGGGTGGGGTAAATTTTGACAAATCTTTTTTCCCCCTCGAAAATAAAAAGTTTTTATTCAAGACATTTTTTCCGTAGGATGCGTATTTTTTGAGATATTTCGTTGTCTCAAGTTAAAAAAAACACCCTGTATATACATATACAGAACATAATCAAAATAAAATTATTGAAAGGTTATTCAAGATACTTTATTTGTAGCTCATTTTCAGTTTTTTTTCTTTTTCAGTTTTTTTTTGTTCCAGGTTTTTTCTGTTTCAGGTTTTTTCTGTTTCAGGTTTTTTTCTGTTTCAGGTTTTTTCTGTTTCAGGTTTTTTATGTTTCATTTTTTTCTGTTTCTGGTTTTTTCTGTTTCAGGTTCTTTCTGTTTCAGTTTTTTTTTCTGTTTCGGGGTTTTTCTGTTTCAGGTTTTTTCTGTTTCAGGTGTTTTCTGTTTCAGGTTCTTTCTGTTTCAGGTTTTTTTCTGTTTCAGGTTTTTTCTGTTTCAGGATCTTTCTGTTTCAGTTTTTTTCTGTTTCAGGGTTTTTCTGTTTCAGGTTTTTTCTGTTTTAGGGGTTTTCTGTTTCAGGTTCTTTCTGTTTCAGGTTTTTTTCTGTTTCAGGTTTTTTGTGTTTCAGATTACCACTTTTTTCAAGAAAGTTGAAGGATTTGAAAACACATGGGACGTTCCATGTCAACCGGATCAGTGCTCTGCCCAAAATTTGGGGCAGTTAAAAAAATCCACCAATGGCTCATTTCAAAGCTAAGGAGGTCTTCTTTCAAATGCCGAGTGTGCCTTTGCAACATTCAATATGGCGGCTCCAATATGGCGCCTGAGAGCACTCAATTTCTGTGAAAAAAATTTAAGGACGCACCTAAATTAAAATTTAGTCCATATTTAAAGTGCTATATACGCTTTTAGACGTATTTTGTCCTTCTATACACGAATCCGGTGTTGGAATTTAGCTATAACATCACATTTTCTTTTAAACCTCAAAAAACGAGTAAAAACCAGTTAAAATGTGCGAAAGTGTACGTGAAAAAAAACAGAAACCTGTATTTTTCAAATCCTTCTCTTCTTCTATGAACAGATGGATCCGCTAAATCCGAGTACACCTCCGCAATTAAGCTGACGCGCCTCAGCTGTTTCTAACCAAAAAAATTAATATTTTTTATAAAATATATTTTTTTTAATTTAGTCGATTTATGCCAAATTTGATATGTGAGGGTTAATGGAATCGTTGATCATGAATCTGAAGACAAGTCTGCAAAATTTAAGATGGCGGATCCAACATGGTGGACATTTTCGAAAATCAACCTAATATTGCCAAATTTGGTGTACGGGGTTTATTGGGGTCACTGATCATGAATCTGAGGTCAGGATTTAAATGTTCTAGGTGGACCCGAGATGGAGACACCTTCTTGGCTTAAATCCTTAACCAATATATTCCCTTCACTCTTCCGTCTCTAAACACGCCCTAAAGCTGCTATAGAAGAATATTTTTCCCAGTATTATTTTATTTCTCTGAGATCGGAACCTGTTATTCAAGAAATTATTAGTGCGTCTTTAAATTTTTTTCACAGAAATTGAGTGCTCTCAGGCGCCATATTGGAGCCGCCATATTGAATGTTGCAAAGGCGCACTCGGCATTTGAAAGTAGACCTACTTAGCTTTGAAATGAGCCATTGGTGGATTTTTTTAACTGCCCCAAATTTTGGGCAGAGCACTGATCCGGTTGACATGGAACGTCCCACATATAAGAATAAGAGGTTTTTAATTTTATAACTAATCCTAAAAAATTATTTTTTACAGATTTTATGTTTTAAGTTTTCAATTTTTACTTGAACTTTTTTATTTGACCACTATTCAACATCAACTCGGACAACGATTTTCTGAGAGTTTCTATGCATTGAAGATCTGAAACTCCTACATTCGTATTTACTCAGAAAAAATCTTATTCTACTTAATGAAAACAATTCACGTTGGTTATTACAAGTATCATTCTATTCGACATAGAATTATAATATATTAGACTTCATTAACGTAATGTTCATATAATTGTTTTATACTCACGACTTTTTTTTCAGTTAGACTAAAACTACAAAACAAGTTCATAAACTAATTGAGATAAACTATTGAAATATAACTAATTTATAGTAAAATAATATAAAACTATATCTAAGAGTTATGGTTTACTTGTATACACTCACTATCAATCCAAACAATGATTTCTATTTATTGTCCTCGTTAAGCTAACGTTAAAGTAGTGTTACTTCAACTTTAGCTTAACGTGACTTTAACTTTAGCTTAACGTGACTTTAACGTTAGCTTAACATTAGCTTAACGTTACTTTAACGTGAGCTTAACGTTAGCTTAGCGCTACTCTAACGTTAGCCTAACGCTAGCTTAGAGCTACTCTAACGTTATCCTAACGTTAGCTTAGCGTTACTGTAACGTTAGCTTAACGTTACTCTAACGTTAGCTTAACGTTACTCTAACTTTAGCTTAACGTTGGTTCAACGTTTCTTCAACGTTATTTTAACGTTAGCCTAATGTTACTTCATCGTTATTTTAACGTTAGCCTAACGTTACTTCAACGTTATTTTAACGTTAGCCTAACGTTAGTTTAACGTTAGTTAACGTTACTTTAAAGTTAGCTTAACGTTACTTTCAAGTTAGCTTAACGTTACATTAACTTCAGCTTAACGTTACTTTAACGTTAGCTTAACGTTAGCTTAACGTTACTTTAACGTTACTTCAACGTTAGCCTAACATCAGTTTAACGTTACTTTAACGTTAGCTTAACGCTAGTTTAACGTTATTTTAACGTTAGCTTAACGTTACTTTAAAGTTAGCTTAACGTTACTTTAACGTTACTTCAACGTTAGCTTAATGTTACTTTAACGTTAGCTTGAAGTTACTTTAACGTTAGCCTAACGTTACTTTAACGTTAGCTTAACGTTACTTTAACGTTAGCTCAACGTTATCTTAACGTTACTTTAACGTTAGCTTAACCTTACTTCAACGTTAGCTTAACGTTACTTCAACGTTAGCTTAACGTTACTTTAACGTTACTTTAACGTTAGCTTAACGTTACTCTAACGTTACTTTGACGTTAGCTCAACGTTACTTTGACGTTAGCTTAACGTTACTTTGACGTTAGCTTAACGTTACTTCAACGTTACTTTAACGTTACTTTGACGTTATCTTAAAGTTACTTTAACGTTACTTCAACGTAAGCTTAATGTTACTTTAACGTTAGCTTAACGTTACCTTAACTTTAGCTTAACGTTACTTTAACGTTAGCTTAACGTTACTTTAACGTTACTTTAACGTTAGCTTAACGATACTTTAACGTTACTTCAACGTTAGCCTAACGTTCCTTGAACGTTAGTGTAAAGTTACTTCAACGATAGCTTAAAGTTACCTTAACGTTATCTTAAAGTTACCTTAACGTTATCTTAACGTTACTTTAACGTTACTTTGACGTTACCTTAACGTTACTTGAACGTTACCTTAACATTACTTTAACTTTAGCTCAACGTTACTGTAACGTTCGCTTAACGTCACTTTAACGTTATCTTAAAGTTACTCTAACGTTAGGCTAACGTTACTTCAACATTAGCCTAATGCTACTTCAACGTTAGCCTAATGTTACTTCAACTTTATCTTAACATTACAGTGACATTAGCTTCACGTTAGCTCAATGTTACTTCAACGTTAGCTTAACGTTAGATTATCGTTAAGCTAATATTATTCTAGCAGTAAAATTAATATTAAAAACTTATATATGTATATATAATCAGGTGTAAGGTTTTATTGGATAAAAACATATGAAATGTGAAAAAAGAAATCTCATTTATTTTGTTTTTTACAATTATTATCAATCTCCGACAATGTTTCTCATCGAATAATAAACTATTTACAATATGGCCGTCGATTTATAGTTAAATTGCTTGCATCGGTATCATTATCCTTAACTTTATAATGGCTCCAAGCTAGCGTATCGGTGCTTTCAGGTAAAAGATACCGTTTGTCATCAAAGGGGCTTAAGGCCAATTTAGACTGTTTAACCGTATCAACTTGATGAAGACGTTATCTAATGGTATACTGCGTTCTAGTTTGAATCGCAGCATTTGTCAAGCAATCAACGTAGTCATAAAAGTTGATAGATTTTATACCCTTGGCTTTCTTTACAAAATCTTGGCCATTTACGCGGAAGCTGTACATCTTACTCCTCAAGCCAACAAATTCAGTAATGACCTGTCCACTGCACTCATCTTTCATGAGGCCTAGAACTTTTTTGTTGACTTGAAGCATCCCGTAAACATTATTTACAGGATAATCGGGTGTGTCAAACTTGTTGATATCTTGTTTCATATCCATGTAAATATCGGGACATTTAACTTCATAAACTAAGCTATCAGTGTCTGTGCATAGCAGTTTACATTTTTTACCGTATTTTTGGAGCATATAACCATGATGGAAGACATAGATCAAGGTTTTTGAAATGTCCAGTAAACTAAGCCCAACATAGATGGGTTTATTCATCAAAACCTTAGTCTTTCTAAGGTCCACAGCCACTAGATCTTTATGGAAGATTGCTCGGCTGTGGAAATTAGATCTAGATATGAGGGCTTCTGCTCCATACCTACCCTCCCACTTTGTCACGAGTTTAACATCTACATGTTTACGCACATTCTCCATTGTCTAACCATACACAGCATTTTTCATGAGTTTGAACAGGTTTTTTTCAAACTCATTTTCAGCTGCAGCTCTCTTTTCAGTGTTAAAATCTACTTGTATGTATGATTTGAACTATGGAGATTGATTGAATTCAAGAACTCGATGGATTTTAACAAGCTGAAGACCGTTAGGTAAAGCTTGTTTCAATTCACGGTAATGGAGAATGTGCTTTCGTTTCGATAGGAGGGTAGTTAGGAGTTTCTCCTGCTTTGAGCCCGGTGGTTTCGAGTGTTCAGGGCAAAAAGGTAAAAATATACTGTATAGCTGGTCTCATCATTGTCATTGTAAACTTCCATATAGGGATTATTGGCTTTGGCATAACGGTTGGAGCATTGACTAACTCCACCCCTTACACCTAACTCAATAAATAGGACTTTATCAATGTCAGTGAGGTGTTCAAGCTTTACTCTAGTATATTTTAACTTGGCATCCCAGGTCAAACCAGATGTTGTATAATAATGTGCTGGATCAAGGCTATATGCTTTCAGACACTGATCACGGAAGTTTTCAAAGATATCTGCAAGTAGTAACACATCCGTTTTCATGTACAGATACACATAATCGCCAAGATTTTTGCAATTAAATTCAGACCATACCCGTTGCGCATGCTCATAGTCTTCATCCGAAATTGTAGAGTCATTTAATGTGCTATACAATTTTTCTTTAGGTGGTAGTTGCGTTTCTTCAAGCTTTTCCCCAGAGTCAAAGTACTCATAAGGAAAAACTCAAACAATTTAATTTTTTCAGCACTTAAATTTGAAAAGATTCTACCTACTATTTTGTATTTGTCGAGGTATGATGCGAAGAATGCGAAGAATGTAGCGAAGAAGCCATAAGGCGGAATTTGATCTCACTCTCTCTAACATTTTTCGTGAAGCTAATATACCTCTCTTTGTTTAGATGGAGTAGATCAATTCAACCTTCAAACTCAGTGGCTACTTCGCGAATAATGAAATGATCATCATACCCACTCAAATTATGGAAGACAACGGGTATGGTTCGAGAATCTTTGTAATTTAGATTACAATCTTCATGAGCAGGCCCTCAGCATTTGCCAGTTAAATGTGAATAGTCGCTGACTTTCTTTTGGCCGGGTGCTATACTCTGCTCACAAATGTGGCAGGTAGTAGCTTCCCCAAAGGAAGCCTTCTGCTCAGCAGTCAAGTTCTCCATAGGTATGGGGCACATAAATACTGTTTCAGCATCTTCTGCCAATTGTTGCAATTCCCGTGCAAACAATTTGGCAGGATCAGCTTCATCTTCAGGGCATGCCTCATAGTCAGAAAGTGCGTCATCATAACTACATTTTACGTAATAGCCTATGCTGAGTATCTGATGCTTTTGAAAGATCTCAGTGTTATTTGTTTTCTCCCGAGATTCTTCAACAGGAAGCAACAGACACTCGCAATCGGCATACACGATAAACGGCACCTTCTTCTTATTTTGATAGTTTGTGAACTCAATGGTATTTTTCTCAGGTTTCGGTAATTTGATTCTACAATGATTCATCTTTTTACAATTATCATTGTGTTCACACGACTTTTCTGCGCTTGAAAAATAATGAAGGCATCGATCGCAAATATACTTTTTAAGTTTATTTTTAGATAGTTGTTTACCAACTAGTTCAGACAGATCTTTAATCCATAGATAGTGGAAATTTGAAGTATTGATGCCTTCATCATATATTTCAAACGCATTATCATCAATGCTTTCTTCGCTGTAATCTTCTTGTACGTGTAGAAGATTAACATGCTGTTCCCTCTTTTGTGATGTAATATATAAGGGGCAACAGTGTAATCAAACTTCCTTCGTACAAGGCCATATACATTGATTGAGATGTCATTTTGTCGCCCAAACTTTGGGATATTTTTTAAAGTTACAGGAAATTCAATAACCGTAAAATCTAACCTACCTTTATACACATTATAATTAAAAACACGTTCAGGATGAATCTGTCTATCAGCTGGATATAATGCTGAGAGAACAGCCCATTTAAAGCATTGATTATCATTCTTATTATCTACATTTATACATGCGTGCTTTATCTTGATTGGATAAGGTAGTGGGATAAATGAACTAGCCCGCAAAGGATTATATTTATTTACATTGATTTCCAGGTGTATGATTGAATGGAATGTCCAATCGGAATCAGTTCCCTGAAATTCTTCAACTTTTTGCAGGATTGGTTGTTTCATATATTCATTGAACCAATCGTCTAACAATGTCGTCGGGAATATGTCATTTGTTTCGGCCAGAAATGTTTTCACGTGTACAGATTGATCATCCTTTGTTACATGTCTATATTTAGCTACTAGCACACCGTAAACTTTGGCAAGCCCATACTTATTTAATACACAACGCGTTCGTTCTTGGAATAATACAGAGGCATCATTTAAAAAACGGCTTATATCTATATGTACAAAGATGTGTTATTAAATTAGTTTGTAGATGACATTGAAATGCTTTCTCAGAGTCAGCCCACTGAACTCGGTTGGTTACATCCTCTTCTTCGCCAGCTGCATCCGGTTTATTTATAGAACCTCCGACGTGGAGGTTGCACTTGAGACGTTCAAGTGCAGTTGGAAAATTACCTCCAAACTGATAAGTTGATTAATAATGTGGAGGCATCTCTGCTTCTCAGATGTTAAATAGAGAGAATTCAGTATGCATATTAGTGTTTCTATATTGGTAGAACATTGTTTTACCCAGCTGTAAATAAACTCTTTCTTAGAGTCACCATCTTCAAATCCTGAAATCATGGCTGCTGCGTCTTCTGTCTTGCGAATCAGTACCTCATATTCATCCAGACTGACTCTGCTGCTGCCTACACGCCTTGCGCTTTCCAGACATCTTAGATTGCTGCAGGAGTAGTACCTTCCACTAGGACGTCAGGTTACTGAATGAAAGAATAAAAAAAAAATAAAAAAAAGGGTGGGGATGAGGGGGCCCCAACCATCGCCCCCTCTTGTGAGATCCAATGCACGGGAGTGGGCGGCTGGCGCGGCGAAGCGCGCCAGTCGCGCACTCGCGATTAATGATCTCCCCGAAGAATGATCGAACAGGAAGAAGTTATTGTGTGTTACCCTTTTGGGCATTGTTACACAATCTGAGAGAAATTTGACATGACTGGAATTTAAAGTGACGTTTATTATTTGTGGGAAAAAAGCCCGCAGGCGGGAAAAAACCACAAAATCTGTTAATTTGTTTTATGAAAGAAGAGGTGAGAGTATAGAAGAAGAGGGGAAAGGGTGTAGAGGGGTCGAAAAAGAGGAAAGTAGAGGAAAGTAGCTAGTAGGTCGGGGGTGGTAAGGCCACCTCGACCTGAGTGACTTATTTCATGAGGAAGTCTTTTGGCATCGCGCGTTTGCGAAGTGGATCAAAATTATATTTCCCAAGAGAGGAAATATGTTCAAAAGGTGAAGATGAAGCGGATTCGTAGAATTTAGTGGCGGTTTCTTTAATATACTCTGAAATGTATGGTAATTGGAATTCTCTGTGAAGGACAGAGTTCTTAGTATACCTAGGGGTTTTTGCGATACGTCTCAGAAATTTATTTTGAATTATCTGAATGTGATTAATATTGCTTTTTGACGCGCCTCCCCATATTTTACATGCATAAGTTATGATTGGTCGGATAAACATTTTGTAGATTAGGATTCCATATTCAGGTTTTAGACTCGAGTGTCTATTAATAATAGGATTGAGGCGTGATATGACTCCGAGGGCTTTTTCCGTAGTCTCCTGGATATGCTGTTTCCAGTTTAGGCGTTTTTGAAGTTTACCTCCTAAATATTTTATGGAGTTTTTCCATTCTATCGGTTCGTTAAACATTTTGGGTGGTTCTATTTTGGCTGGTCTTCTGACTGAGAAAAGAATTGATTCTGACTTTGCTACGTTTATTTTTATTCTCCAGAGTTTAGCCCAAGCCTCAATGACTTCAAGAGCTTTGTTAAGCAGTTTTAAAATTTTTTGAACTGACCAGGAGGAAGTGAATAGTGCGGTATCATCTGCGTATAATCCAATTGAAACTTCGGGAACCTCAGGGATGTCGTTTACGTAGATAATGAAGAAAACCGGTCCTAGGATGCTGCCTTGAGGCACACCCGCGCGGATAGGTTTCTCTTTTGAAAGTGTCTGGCCTATTTTGACTGAGAATTTTATATTGGAGAGATAGGAATGTATAAAATGAATAAGCCCTCTTGGGAATTTGTAGTTTATTAGTTTTCTGAGCAGTCCTACATGCCAGACGCTATCAAAAGCTTTTTCTATATCGAGGAACACAGCTCCAGTATGTTTTCTACGATTGAAATTTAAGCTAATGGCTTCGGTGAGCTTGAGCATCATATGCTGCGTAGAGTGACCTTTTCTAAAACCATATTGTTGTGGTTTAAGGATGCTGTTTTCCTCGAGGTGATAGTTTATGCGAGTAAGTATTATTTTTTCAAAGATTTTACTCATTGTATTAAGAAGGCTAATGGGCCTGTAGCTGGTTGGATGATATGGATCCTTGCCTTTTTTCTGAAAAACTAGAACGTGAGCTACTTTCCAAATTTCAGGGAAGTAGCTTAGTTGTATACAGGCATTGAAGATAAGTGCAAGGAGAGTTAAGCACGACATAGGAAGCTTTTTGAGGACTAAATTTGAAATTGAATCAGGGCCGGGTGCTTTGTTATTTTTAGTTTTTTTAATTTGTTTGGATAATTCCTTGTAGGTTATTTTTTTGAAATTATCGTTGCTTGGGATTTTCAGAAAGTCTGAAACTATTTTTTCGCATTCGGTGATGTGTTGCGGGTCAGATGGCTCGTCATGTGGAGTGAAGTTACTCTCATAATTTACCGCTAGGAGATTTGCTTTGTCGGTAGGGGAAATCGCAAACGTTTGATCCGGTTTTTTGAGAGGGGGGATATTAGTTCGCGGCTTCGTTAGGGCTTTAGTCATGCGGTATATTGAGTTATCTTTAATTTGAAGTTTAGCGACTTCTGTATTCCAGTTTTTACATCGGTGCTCTCGAATTTTGATTGCAATAGTTTTCCGAAGACGGTTAATGATATTTTTAAATGAATGAAAGAATCACTCCAGACAGACGCTTTTCATAGGCAGAAACCCCCACTCTGCGCATGTGCAACACTATAGTAGGGAATTTCCCTTGCAGTGCAACCCCACCCTACCTCCATTTCAATTCACAAGTTGAGAATCAAACTGTGCATGCGCGCTAGCAAGTACATCAATTGCAGACTTCACAACCCAAATACTCTCCATACAGGGGAAATAGGGTGATTTTTCACGAATGATAGGGGGATGAATTATATGTTTTTTTTTTAACAAGAGTTCAGATTTTCAACAAAAATAATTAATTCTAGACTGAATAGTTGCATCCTGAACCAAGTAACTGAACTTTCGAGCAAAAGAGACTAATTTTGCTTCCTCATAGAGGAAGCTTTGTAATGGTAACATTTTTCAAAATTTTTAAATTCATTCAATTGAATTGTGTGGATGTGTGTGTGGATGTGTGGATGTGTGGATGTGTGGATGTGTGGATGTCACGCTTTTTGTGAACACGATAACTAGAAAACGGTTGCAGATAAATTGATGAAATTTGGAGAGCTTATTTTTCTCACTAATATCTTGAAACTGACCAAAGGATTTCTAAAAATATTTATTGCATTTTTTTCTAGCACTCAATATTATTTTAAAAATCGGTTTTTTATAGTAAAACTTTTTTCATTCGCATAATTCAAAGTTGATGCAAGAATATAAAAGATCCCTTGGTTCGGGACGAATCGATTGACCTATAATATTATTACATTTTATTGAAGAGTAGGGAAGTTATGGTAATTTATATATTTTGAAAATCGGTTTTTCATAATAAAACTTTTTTCACTAGTATAATTCAGAGTTGATGCAGGAATATAAAAGATTCTTTGGTTCGAAACGAATCGATTGACCTATAATAATAATGCATTTTATCAAAGAGTAGAAAAGTTATGATAATTTATATATTTTGAAAATCGGTCTTTTATAGTAAAACTTTTTTCATTAACATAATTTAAAGTTGATGCAAAAAGAGAAAAGGTTTGTTGATTCGAGTCGAATCGATTGACCTATAATATTAATAAATGTTATTGAAAAGTAAGGAAGCTATAGGAATGCATAATATTTGAAATTCGGTTTTTATAGTAAAACTTTTTTCATTAGCATAATTCAAAGTTGATGCAAGTATGTAAAAGATTCCTTGGTTCGGGACGAATCGATTGACCTATAATATTAATATATTTTATTGAAGAGTAGGGAAGTTATGGTAATTTATATATTTTGAAAATCGGTTTTTTATAGTAAAACTTTTTTCATTAGCATAATCCAGAGTTGATGCAAAAATATAAAAGATTCCTTGGTTCGAAACGAATCGATTGACCTATAATAATAACGCCTTTTATCAAAGAGTAGGGAAGTTATGGTAATTTATATATTTTGAAAATCGTTTTTTTATAGTAAAACTTTTTCCATTAACATAACTCAAAGTTGATGCAAGAACAGAAAAAATCTCTTGATTCGAGGCAAATTGATTGATCTATAATAATAATAATGATAATACACTTTATTGAAGATTATGGAAGTTCTGCTCATTTATAATATCTGAATCATCAGTTTCAAACAGAAAAACTTTTTTCATCGACATAATTTAAAGTTGATGCATGAATAAAAAAGACTTTTTGATCATAAATTTTCAAATAGAGTAATATTATGACAATTTTTGTGAAGAAATCATAAAGCTGGGAAAGGGATAGGGTGTGACAGAACTTTTCCTTTCCCTTTTCCAGCTCAAAAAATTATTATTTCGAACGCAAAATTTGATTTGTCTGATTTGTCTTTGTATTTAAAACCTTTTTTGTATTATTCTGTAATTTTTCATTTTTGGTAAATTTCTATTTTTAAATTGAGCAGAACGAAGACTTCGGTTTGTATATTATTGAAAAAAATAACTAATACTTCCTCTACGAGGAAGAAAATACATTTGCTACCGGGAAGCAGAGATCGAATTCACAGCTAGTTTAATAAAATAGTTGAATTTTCTACCTACAAAGACGAATTTTTGATCAAATAGTTGAAAAACTGTGATAAAATTGTATTTTAAACTAACGACAATAAGTTTTTTCCAAAAATAGGAAAAAAACATGTTAATTATAAATTAAATTTCAATTCCTAATTTAAAAATACGAAGAATTTAAAAAAAAATCTGAATTGATAATTGAGCTTAATTATTTGATTGTCAATGGATTAATTACTATTTCAGCAACCCTGCTTGGAAGGTTTGGAATTAAAGAGTTTACGTTCAATTTCAGGAATCATTTAAAATTGAGAATTGTTAGTTTTATACATCTTTAAAATTCAAAAAGGTGGACCCATTAATTTCAAATCATGAAAATCGAATAATTATACATTGAAAATAAAAGAAAGTGAAGAACTTTCAATTGTAGCTCCTCGGAATTGCGGAACTGTAAATAGTGAATCGTTTAAATTAAAGAATTTATAATTCTGATGAATTACAATTAAAAGAGGGAAAATTTTCCAAATTAAAAGCTCTTAAAATGCCTTAGAAATTCAAGAGATTTAAGAATACTCTGAAATATTTAAAAACCTTTTGAATTTATTGAAATAAAATTGTTAAAATAAATTAAAGGTGCCAGGAAATATTTTTCAACATCACCAATATTTGATTTGACTTAATTATTTAAAATTCTTTTGGGTCCCCTTCTATCATTAAAAATAATTTTAATTTTTCTCCTCTCCGAATTGAAGCAGTTTGAAATATTGTTTCAAGCTATATCAATTCAGACTCTAGGTGGATTACAAAGTATTGCTTTGTTCGCTCGTAATCCGAGAGCTCATTCTCGCAAAGCCTACGTTGCATTTCGAGCTCCACAGGAACGAGCCGGCGAGCCGACTTTTAGAATGGAAAGAATCACAATCGAGAGGAAAGAATAAAAGTGAAACGAAATTGCTCGAAATCATTTCACGGACAATTTCTTTTTTCTTTTTAATACTGAGAAGGATATCAACTTATAACTAAAATTACAAATTTTCCACCACAGAATGAATTTTGAAGAATTTGGTTCAATTTTCAGTCAGGTTGAATGGGATTAGTTCCCAACTAAAAATTTCAACTAATAAAATAAATCTTCGGCGAAGAAATTGAACTTTCAGCAAACGGGAATAATTCTTTGTTCGAAATGACGTCCTTCTAACAACATACACGAATTTTCTGCCGAATCGTTGTATCTTCAACTCAAAGGAATCAATTTTTAACCAAAAATCGAATAGTTACACTTTCGTGCCAGAAAATCAATTTTCAATTGCAAAATTGAAATTTCTCTCAAATTATTGAATTTGGAAGCCTAAAAGAAGAATTCCTACAATGCAGTTACTTTTTCAACATGAAAATATGAGTTTTCAGTGAAAGAAATTAATTTCTGATCAAACAAAAAAATGAACTACTAACAAATAGTTGAATTTTGAATTCCATAATTAAATATTCAACCGAGCAATCAGATTTTGTAACCAAGGCAGATGGAATCTTTCAACTAAATCAGTTGACTTCTGAGCCAAATAGACGAATTTTCTACAGAAAAGTATAATTTTTAATAAAAATTCATTTTCAACCAGATATTTTAATTTTCGCAAAATATTTTAATTTCGAAACCTGTAAAACAATTTTTTTCGACTAAGAATGAAAAAAAAACAAATAAAAAACGAATTTTCAAAATTCCCAACTAAAAATTTCAATAGGTGAACTTTTAACCAAAAGTATAATTCCAAATCTCAACTAATAAAATGAATTCCTAACAAATAGTTCATTTTTCAATTCAATAATTACCTTTTCGACCGAACAATCAGATTTTGTAATCAAGGCAAATGGAATTTTTCAACCATATTAGTCGACTTTTGAGCCAAATAGACGAATTTCGTACAGAAATGACTAATTTTTAACAAAAATTCATTTTCAACCAGATATTTTAATTTTGAAACCAAAAGGAAAAAAAAATTATTCAACCTCAACATTTATGATTGATTCCTACTCTCTGACAAATTCTGGACAATATACTGAAACACAGAATGATTTGTAATATATTATCGCGTTTAAATAGTAAAATTCCAATGCCGGATTTCATTTTTGAAGAATATTGTGAACCGTGACTTTATTCTTCTCTTTGTATACTAAACCGCTATCTTCCTTATTTTAACGCAAATACGGAAAAATTGCTCTATTAGCCTTCTATAAGCTTAACAGACCGCTCAATGCTAGCGGAGATTATATAGAATATTTACAATTAACACAATATTTGTTCCTTATTACCTTGCTCTAAAAAAATGGGTGCGTGTCACTAAAATTTCGATATCATTCTTGTAGCTTAACCTCAATGCCGATTGGGCAATTTGAAATAAGGGGTCGAAGGAATGAATGTTGCCTAATTCACACACATAAGTAAAAGACAAGACCAAACTGATGAATCCTTTTTTTTTACATAAAAATGAATTCTCAACAAAAAGTCTAAGTGTTGATATTTCCAGTGAAAAATATTTCAATTTTCGATGAAAAAAAAACTATGAAATTGGACCAATAAGTACGAATTTTGAACCAAAGAGTTGAATTTACAACTGAAAAAGATCAACCTTTTTTTGAAAAATAAAACAGCTACATTTTCACTAAAGAAATCATCTTCAAAAAAAAAAAAATTATTTTCAACAATATTTGTTAAAGTTTAACGAAGGAAATGAACTCTCAACTAAAATAATGCATCTTTATTAAACAAATTTTTTTTAACCAAATAATTGAATTCTCCTCTAAAAAAAGATAAATTTTCAACAAAAATTAGAATAGTTCAATTTTCCGCTAGAGAAATAAATTTTTAACCAAATATATAAATTTTCAATTAGAAAGGATAAACAAAGGAAATAAGGCGATTTTTCATGGAAATAATGGAATAATAGGAAAATAAATTCCTTTCAATCAAATGAATGTTGAATTGAACTATAACTTAATTTTCAAACACAAAAAATTAACTTTAAATCCGAATATTTGGATTTTGAACCTAAGAGAATAAATAAAAAGATGAAATTTCAAACAAGTAGTTGAAAATTACCGGAAAATTCGAAAGTTTTCGGATACATGAAATTTCCTGTAATTTATCAATTTTTCATTAATTTCTGAAAGTTTTGGGAATTTATGGATATCTGAAATTTCCGCTAACAGATGACATTTTCATAAATTTCCCAAAATTTTGGGAATTTTTAGATGATTTAAATTTTCGGTGAAAAGCAATTTTCCAGGGATTTTGAAAAATTTTGGATTTCATCCAAAAAGCCTTGGACACCTTAAATTTCCGAAAATGTTTCGTAATTTATGATATTCAGGGGTTTCCATAAATTTTGGGTGATTTTACTATAAATTTCGAATTATTTTCGGAAAATTTGTTTTCATTGTTTCTCTACTCGAAAATCCCCTGAGTTTGTTATAAAAAATATCGTGTGCAATGGATGCTGAAAGTAGGCAGTTGCAAAAAAAAAATTTAATTTTTAACCGAGCAGTTACGGCAGTAACTGAAAAGTGAATTCACACATGTGGCAGACGTGGTCTGCGTGCCGTAACGTTTTTCTCCTTCCCAGTTATTTTTGACTAGTTGCAGTATTTCTCGTTCAAGGAAATCTTCTGTTATAATTCGGACTTTATCGGTGTCCATGAGATTGATCCTGAAAAATTTAGCTCCATCCGAAAGACTCTCGTTTGGTTCAATGTATAATTTATCCTCGTCTGGCGATTTCCGCGTCATGTATACCATTATGTATACCATTAAGCCATTTCCCTTTCGGGGTAGGCGTGACACTACCCGATTCGGGTAGTGTTTCTAGGTGGATAGTCTCTTGTAGTAAATAACTACAAGTGTGGGCTCACACTTCCTTTTATTCTCTTAGGTCCGTAAGTAAGGAATTTGTTGTTGTGATTGAATCAGCATTCTTGAGCAAGTATGATCTGATTATCTTCAATCTCTCCTCGTGCTCTTTTGTTAATTACAATCTGAGAATTGAATTCATGGACTTCCTCCGCCTGGTTTCTTCTGTCTTTATCACAAGAACCGATCTGTTATGAATTTAAATTTACGATCTGTTATGAATCTAAATTTTCTAACACAAATAAACTAACGATAGTGTTTAGTTTCCGCCACAGTTGCAAGCAATTCCTTCTCAGTCGTTGTAAAATTGACTTCACTTTTATTTATAATTCTCGATGTATATGAGAGAGGTTTATCCGCGCCAGTAGTACCCTGTGATAGTATTTCTCCAATAGTGTGGTTGGATTCATCGGTTGTTAAAATGAATTTTTGATTCCAATCCGGATATGTTAATACAGGAGCTATGATCAAGCAATTTTTCAGTTCATCAAAGGCATATTTTTCCGCTTTTCCAAATTCAAATAGTACATTAGCTTCAAGTAATCTAGTTGAAGGCTTAGCGATCGATGAAATCTTTTTTATAAATTGTTTATAATAGCACACAAGTCCTAAAAATTGTTTTATTTATTCTTTATTTTTCGGTTCATAGTAATTCTGTACTTTGGCAATTCTGTCAGGGTTAGGTTTTATTCCGACAGTTGTTACAATGTAATCGTTACAGTCTTTTCGCTTTATTTCCTATAGTCAATTATAAAACGCTATTTGACTTTTCCAGATGCGTCCTTTTTTCTAGGTACTACCCACAGTGGCGAATTCCACGGTGAAATTGAATCCTTTATAATCCCTAATCGAAGCATATCTTTTATTTGAGTTTTAGTTTCTCCTTGAAGCATTTGTGGGTAAAGATATAGTTTGTTATAAATAGGATCATCGTTATCAAGACGAATTTCTTGTAGGGTTATTTCGTTCCGTGGTAGGGGATCATCTTCCAATGGAAAAATATCATTATATGAAGTAATAATCTCCTGATTTTCATTCTTTCCCTCTTTTATATGTCATAACCGAGTTTTTGACAAAAGTTATTGAATGTTTTTATGGGTTACATTCGGTTTTATTGTAATTCAAGAAAAACACATAACAGTGTGACGCACAGTAGAATAAAAATATAATAACCATTATATTTTATATCATAATAAATGTATGCATAATGTGTGCGTGTGGAGGAAATAATAAAAATTCATGTAACCAACGACCAAAGAAAACACAAATGTAATCAAACAACTCTAACAGGGAGACATAAGGGAGGAGAAAATTTCAAATCTTCAACATCTCTGGATAGCGAAGATAGCAGATGAAAAATACGAAAAGTTAAGAGAAAATAATTAAGCCTGGAAGCATAGAAAGATCAGAAAAAAGGGAACTATATCTCGGAGGCAGCAGATTCCAGTCACATCAGCTGTCCGCGTAGTAAGACCATCAATTCGCGAGAAATGCAATTCAGCAGTTTTTGACCGATTAGCCTCCTGCAGGTGTGACAAGTGGTCTAGGAAAAGCAGTTCCACCCCAACTACTGCTTCGCGAGTGTCATAACAACTCATCCAAGGGACAAAGCTACCTGGCAGATTCTCTCCGACAGTACGAGCGGTAGCTCCCCGGATTGATTGTTCTGGCCCGTCACCCGCGATTTATTTCGTTTGATAAACTTTTCCTTTTCTACTTTTCGGGAGTGACGTACACTCCCACTAAAAGAAAACGGAAAAGAGTTTCAAGTTAAACAGAATTTTTAGTATTAAATTACCTTTTGCATAAGTAACTTTGCTATCTTCGACCAGAGGCAACGTTGGTAAAGTATCGTACAATTTATCTCACACACACACCTACACATTATACACCAATAATTTACTAAATAAATGTCAGATAAGTGGATTCAGTGTTATTCAGAATTATTTAAAATCGGCACCCTCGCACCTAAATTTCAACGGAACGTGCTGAAGGGATAGTGCGCAAATCCAATCTTACAACCCGTGAATAAAAACACGTAAAAATAATCCGGTACTTCGGTTAACAATTTTAACCGTACGTAACAAAATAGTGGCAGCGGTGGGATCGAATTTCACCGTTGAGCTTTTGTGATTGTTTAGTGTTTGATTTTCTTTAGTTTTCGAATAGCAAAGAAAAAAATGAAATCGACGAATTTCTGTATTTAGGCCGTCTCTTGAGTGCATAGGCCGAATTAAGAAATGTGATCGGATTTCACCGTCGAGTTTTTGTGATTGTTTAGTGTTTGATTTTCTTTAGTTTTTGAATAACAAAGAAAAAAAATGAAATCGACGAATTTCTGTATTTAGGCCGTCTTTTGAGTGCATAGGCCGAATTAAGAAATGTGATCGGATTTCATCGTTGAGTTTTTGTGATTGTTTAGTGTTTGATTTTATTTAGTTTCTGAATAAAAAAAGAAAAAAATGAAATCGACGAATTTCTGTATTTAGGCCGTCTCTTGAGTG
Organism: Andricus quercusramuli; assembly: GCA_932178445.1. NCBI lineage: Eukaryota > Metazoa > Arthropoda > Insecta > Hymenoptera > Cynipidae > Andricus > Andricus quercusramuli. The sequence continues at coordinate 24,152 of CAKNXH010063495.1, read as the reverse complement.
CATAGGCCGAATTAAGAAATGTGATCGGATTTCGCCGTTGACTTTTTGTGGTTGTTCAGTCTTTGATTTTCTTTAGTTTTTGAATAACAAAGAAAAAAATAAAATTAAAAATCATCAAAAAAATAGAAATCGACGAATTTCTGTATTTAGGCCGTCTCTTTATGTGCATAGGCCAAATTGAGAAATTCGAAAACTCCTAAAATTTATTTAGAAGTTGAAAAAAAAGGATTTCTATTCTTATGGTTATCTGAAATTTATTTTGAGAACGACCATTAGTAAGAAAAAAAACATCTATGCCTAGTCTAGGGGATAATGAAAACCGCGTAAGAAAGCGTAAGAATCGCGCTGGGAAATGGGTAAGGCAGCGTTTTGAGCGACGAATTGCTCGCACTTTAAGAAATCTTCCCATAAAAGTAAATACAGAATCAACAGTTCTTCGTGAAAACTATGATGTTGATTCGGTTGCTAGTTCTGTGCCCTCTAGTGAGACGCAGCAAACTTTTGTTGAATTTTTGCAGTCAATGGAAGAATTTGTTAATTCTGTATCATGATTAAATCTTTCTCTTTGAATGATTGAATAAAGAATTCGGCTTTCATCAGGGCCGTACTTAATGCAATTTGAACAAGCGGATTAAATGATCAATCTGATACAGTTTTGCAAACAGAAAATAAAACATGGAATCAAATTATATCCTGGGCTTTCAAAACTATGCCCCGACTTTGGTTTGATGAACTGTTTTGAAATAAACTACAAGAATTAAATAAAAGGATCTTCTTGGATCTGAATTTGTTCCAACAAGTATACGGTTGGTTAAAGAACTGGGCTACAAATGCAGGGCCCCGATTTTGACTAATTTGAGCTGGTGGACCGAATTAATAAAGTTTCTCGTTAAGTCTAAAATTCCACCTACTGGTAGTGGCAATAAGAAAAGAAAACACCGAGCTGGTAGGCAAAGACGCGAAAGAGTGGCACTAGCTCAATTACGCGATGCATTAAAAACAGAGGTAGTTAAACCCCCGACAGAAAAATTATTCGAAGGATTTTCAAAATATTTCGAAGTTGTGCTGATTAAGGCTGAACGTATGCTTAAAGTTTAATAAGTCATTTCATTTAAAAGAACGATTATCTGATCTACACTTGAGAAGATTCCATAAAATTAAAATTAAGTTTCTTTTTAATTTTTTTTTGGATTTTGAAAATGTCAGATTTGAAATTATTAAAACTTCAAAATGCCTCCTTTCTGTCATGAACCCATCACTCCAGTGCAACCGACGGGAATGATATTGCATTCTCAATCTTTTCGGATAGGAAATATCCGTTTAACTTTAAATCGGGAAACGTCCTTTAAGTTTTATTCCTGAAGGTGAGTTGCTGGGGACGTACACAAGGCACCCAATAATTGTGCACGAATTGGGCTCTGTAACAATAGAATCTGTCGGTACGGTAGATTTAAATTTAAATAATCAAATAGTGACGTGTGCAATCATATCTGCTAGAACCCCAATCGAACATCCAGTGGTGGAAGGAATTTTGGGAACAGTTGCGATTGAAAAACTCGGCATATTAATTTTAAGTAAGCCTGGCATTTTCTATGGGACCAGGTAGAGGAAAATACGAAGATACTAACCTACACTTGAACACTTATACCTACACAATTTATTTAGAAAATTTTATTGGTAGGATTTAGGAGGTTCTATAAAATTGTATTAAATTTGAATCTGGTATATTATTCTGAAAATATGGGAAATGAAGATGGTGGGGATGGTTCTCCTAAAGGGGAGAAACAAATGAGATCAACTTAATCGCCACCCGATCCAAATGCATCATCAGTCGCGGAAATGTATAGCTCGTGATCTAACATTGGGTTCTAGCCTAGTACCGCTCGACCGGCTTCTAATCAAACCACGGACCAAAACTCAGGTAAAGATAACGCGGCAATGTTGGTGGCTCAGTCTATTGCCAGCACGCTTGCAATCCAACAAGCTGGGGCCCACATCCCTTATTTTGATGGTAAAAATATTGCGATCCGCGACTTTATTCAAGATATCGTGAATGCCGCTTCGTATGTTCCTGCTTCGTGCAAATCATCGTTAATCACGTCCGTACTCGGGAAACTCTCTGGTCCCGCCCGTGAATGTACAAGAAATTAAACGTTCCGTCACATAACTAGTCTTATAGATTTGTTGAAAGAACGTTTCGCCAGACGTTGTTGCCAGACGATTTATCAGCCACAGTAGACGCTAGGGACCCTGAAACCTTAAAAGACGCATTTAAAGTTGCTAAACATGCCGAGGAAAGAAGGAAAGCAATCGGTTTAAATAATCATAGCTCGTACCGTGTACAGCATCAATCGCACCTTGATGATTATAAAACAACTGAGAATAGCTCGTATTCTTACCAAAATGACCCCCGTACTAAGCGTTATCCTGCAGAGGACTTGCGCTTGTACGATCCATATGAAAAAGGTAGACCATATCAAAGCGAATCAGGACGTTCTTATACTAGCACAAAATATTATCGTTCCCCTGATCGTGATCGCAATCAAGAACGTTCTTCTAACACCAGGTATTATGGTACGCCGTATTCTCAGGAGCGTTCCAGATCACCAAGTCCCAGTTACTCCCGAGATAATAGGGGAAGTAACCCTCATGTAACGGGAATACTGCGTAGACCAGGGCCTGGATCTCAACAGTATCCAATTGAATCCAGTAACAGTCCAAAAAATTATCGATCGCACAGTCGGACCGAATAACCCCCTTCTCACACTCAGGTGTACCCGGTTGTAAAAGTAGATGTCCCAAACTTGTGCTATGGTGGCGGAAAATTCCTTGTTGACACGGGGGCGGATGTTAATTTAATTAAGGTAACCTCTCTTAATCGAGACACACCAGTGTTCGAACAAGAGATTTCTATTATAACTGGAGTTACTTCAACCCGGACCTATAAGTTGGGGACATGTGATCTAAAAATCTATGGAATAGCCAGGAAAGTTCACGTCGTCAAACCTAATTTTCCTATTTCTGTACAAGGAATTTCGGGACGGCCCTTCTTAAGACAGGAAAGGTCCAACGTCTCCTTCTATCATAACGCATTAATAACGCAGTCGAGACCGGTAGGCCCGTTCCTTTTCATTGACCCTGAGTCAGCAAAAGCTAGGGAGGAATTGGCCCCCGAAATCAAACCTATCCCACGGATACTTACGATCAAGGCCCGGAGTGTGCAACAAATTCCGATACCACTTTAGAATTTCAAACTATCGGAAGGATATTTACCGCCGATAGAATCGCCGAAGGAGACGTTTATTAGGAAATCAATAGTTTCTAATCAAAGGGTTTTTTTTTCAAGTATTAGCGATCAATACTAGAGAAGATAATGCTGATATTGACATTCCCCCGCAGGAAATCATTCCATTCGAATACGTAAATTATTCTAAAGAAGATAGTTCGGATTTCGAAACTGAAGTAACCTTGTTGGAATCCAGAATTGAAGAAGCATCCAGAAAGATTCCATTAGGATATCTTAACCCGGAAGAGATAGCTTATGTTCAAAAATGGATTGAACACGGTAATGATCGCTTTATGCTCTCTACAGACAAGCTACCCACCACGCATGTTGTGCAACATCGCATTCCGTCTGTGGACAATACTGTTATCCACGTAAAACAGCACCGACGGTCGCAAAAACAAGAAGCGCTAATGAACGAGCAAATATATAGAATGTTGGAGGGTGATCTTGTCGTAGAGTCGAAATCGCCTTACAAGTCGCCTGCCTCAATTGTGCCAAAAAAACTCGATTCCTTGGGGAAAGTAAAATGGCGCGTTGTGACAGATTTCCGTGCGCTGAATGATAAGACAATCGGCGATGCTTACCCCCTTCCAAATATCACCGACATTCTAGATCGCTTGGGAGGTGCACAATACTTTTCAGTGCTGGATTTAGCCTCAGGCTACCACCAGATTGAAACTGATCCAAAAGACCAGCCGAAGATGACCTTTTCAGTAAACAGAGGGCACTTCCAATACAAAAGAATGCTCATGGGCATAAAGAACGCCCCAGCAACCTTCCAACGACTTATGGATCAGGTTCTGTCTGGAATGCAAGGTATTGAGTTGTTTGCGTACCTTGATGATATTGTTATCGTTTCTCGGACGTTGGAGGAACATGACAAAATAACAGATTGGTTATTCTCTCGTCTTCGTGCAGCAAACCTTGTCCTCCAGCCGGAAAAATGCGAATTTTTACGTTCAGAAGTGGCCTATTTAGGTCGCATCGTTAGCCAGGAAGGAACAAAACCCGACCCTAGAAAGTTACAGGCTTTGAAACAGTTTCCGGTTCCCCGTAACGTAAAGTCCGTTAAGGAGTTCTTGGGAATCGCTGGTTACTATCGGCGGTTCGTAAAAGACTTTGCTAAGATCGCTAAACCACTCTTCAACTTGCTAAAAAAGGATCAACCCTTCCATTGGGGTATGGAAGAAAAGAAAAGTTTTCGCAAACTCAGGAAGATCCTATGCCGTACTCCCATACTACAGTACCCTGATTTTGAGAAAATTTATCGATTAACCATCGATGCGTCGGAGGTGGCCATAGATGCCGTACTAACTCAACAGAAGGATGGAATGGATCTACCTATTGCATTCTATTCCAAGGTTTTGAACGGTTATGAGAGTGGCTATGCTCAAACAGGACGTGAGTGTCTGGCCGTTGTCAATGCTCTTGAAAACTTCCGCCCCTATCTTTATGGTAGGAAGTTTTTACTGTCATGTGACCATGAACCTTTACGTTGGATCCATTCCACTGAAGCGCCTGCCGGAAGACTTGCCAAGTGGTATCTGCAACTCAAAGAGTACGATTACGAACAAGGCAACCTCTCTCTGAGTCTCAGGGTAACATGGACCTAGCAAATGAAACAACAGCCGAGAGACTGCGACCCCGAAAAAGTGTAGTCACTCCAAAACCATTGGAAACTGATTCGGAAGCAGATAATGACGACTCGGACAATGAAGGCACAATTTAAGTTTTCTCCGACTCCGACCCACCAGTTCGGCGCCAACGGTTTAGTATGTTGCCCAGCCTTGACATTCAGTCAGCCGTAAATAAATACAAAAGCCCACATCAATTCTCCTCTCAAAGGAATCCAGGAATCGAATAAAGAGAAGGGGGTAAATCTGACGTAGAACCCATGCTCTGAAAGGAGACTGGGGCTCTAGACCCGGACGAGATATTGGTTAATATTAGTCCACCAGCTGACACAAGTGAAATCGATACTGAGGACCAGGATTCAGAATCTAATATTCTAAGCCCTAGAACCTTCGCCAGAGAGTTGAAAGGATCATTCTCCAAATTCGACCAATCCCTCATAGAGCACCAGTGATGGTACTGGGACCCGGCCCATCTTGAGTTAGAAACGGCTAATGAACCCCAGTCCCCAGAAGACTCTGATGAATCTGGACTAGCGAGTAATCGGGACTCGGAATCAAAGATAGATCAAGTGATAAGAGAATTACAGGAGATTTCGAATCTCATAAGTCAGAATGAGAACATTCAGGTAGATACTCCTTCTACTCCTTCTCAAAATGACTCTATGTTGAATCCTAAGAACGAGCTTCATGAGAATGTCGAAAAGGGTGCAACCGTAGATGAATCCAACATGTCCATGGTGGTACCCTGGCAAAAGAAGGGAGTCACTTTTTCAAACCCATTGTCCAGATATGGCTCTAACGCCAGATCTACTCCCTACCCCGATAGGCTAGCTGAGACTGAGGTAATAATAGAGGAAGTGGAGTATAGTGATAGTACCCACAGCCCAGTGAGAGAATCGATAAAAACACACCCAAGGCGATTGCAATAAAGAAAGTCCGCATCCCCTTGCCCCTTACCAGTTATCTCACTGCGCGATAAGGTCTCCCTCGATACCGTGGGTATTCTTCCGACAACTCCTGATGGCAATCATCTGAGTAAGTATGAGTAAGTATCGTATCGCGGTTGCCATCCCTAATTTACACTCAACTACAGTGGTTCACGCCTTGGCAACCAATTTGTTTACCGTGTACGGCGCACCTCGATGCATTTTAACAGATAATGGGAAGTCCTTTGTCAGTAAGTTATGGCATAAACTTGCAAAGATTTTTAATGTAACACAAGTGGCTACATCTACTTATAGACCTCAAACCAATGGTGCACTCGAAAGAAGTCACATTGTGTTGACAGAGTACATTAAATCGTACGCCCATAGTTATGATGACTGTGATCGGCTCCTTCCGTATGCGATGTTCGCGTACAACACATCTGTACATGAAGCGACACAATTCACGCCGTATGAGATGATATTCGGCCGCGTGGCGCGGACCCCGTCTTCTTTTCCCGATGAAAGAAGGCTGGAAACGTACGGGTCATATTTACGGGAATTGATGACGCGGCTGCACGGAATACGCCAGTCAGCTGCGAAAAGTCTCATAACTGCCAAGCAAAGGTCTAAGGACCAATGCGATCGCAAGGCGAAACCATTAAAGGCAAGCATACGCGACTATGTAAGGGTATTAATAGATAGAAGAGTGAATAAATTTGATGCGTATTATGAAGGCGTATATAGGGTTGTAGGGTTTACTGAAGGGCATAATGTCATCTCAGAAGCAGAGAACGGCCAAAGGTTTACCAAGCATGCGGATAAGTTGAAATTAGCGTTTTTATGACTAAACTGTCTTTCGCTCGTATAAGAAGACGGATTCCTAGTCGATAATAACGAATATACCCACGTATATACTGACGGATCCTGTCTGCAGAATGGTAAGACTACCGCTAGTGCAGGACTCGGAGTTTGGTTTGGGAATAATCACCCTTTGAATATTTCACAACGCGTTATCGGCAGACAGACAAATAACTCTACGGAAATAAAAGCAGCCATTATTGCATTAAATCATCCAGTTACAAACGAATTACAGTTTAAAAGGATGAAAAATGCCCTTCAATCATTGGATGTCCAGTGGTGCTATGAGCCGGCTCACGCGGGGTGCTATGGAAACGAAAGTGCAGATGAACTGGCCAGGAATGGAGCCCTGTGCCAGAGTTAATTTTAATTATACTATCATAGTAGAATGGAGCTCATCCAAATTCTTTTCAGGTTAACTTCGTCATGATGAGCGAGATAATATGGATGATCCTGAGAGGACTCGTCCTTTTTGGTGTTCCTGTCTCATCCCAAGATGGATATGTGGCGCTTTTGAATACTCAATTCACCAAAAGCACGAGCATCTACTTTGACAGGATGCATCCATTGAAAAATGTAGCAGAGATATGGAGAGCATACAACATACGGAAGCTCAATTAACCGTTGAAGTACAACAAAATTTCCAAAGAAGACAACGCAACGTTCCATGGTTTGGATTTTTAGGAAAAATAGCAGGACCTGACATAGGAGTATTAAACTACGAAGATGGGGAAAGGTATGAGAACGCAATGGAAGAACTAAATAAGGCACAGAATAATATATCCAAACTCATGGGTGAGTAATCGCATGTAGTAAGATCAGAACTGCAGAAATTATATCATAAGGCGGAACAGCGAGATGTAAAATTGGTCCAACTAAAAACGCAAATTGCTAATATTTCAAGCAATGTCAATTCGCTTGAAGGTAAAATGGCCCGTCAAAATTACACTGCCATCCTTGGAAGACCATCCATCATTTTGGGATACAGCAATGACGAGTACCAGAAGTCTATGGAGCAACTGATAGCAGTGATACAATCCACCCAGGAAGGAAGATTGAATCCGGCGTTGATCACCAATAAACAACTATCCACTATCGTGAGGGAGGCCCAGGATCATCTACCAGATTTAGAATTTCCCGTTCCACTTCCACAAGTAAATTTACCTGATCTGGCTCGCATCTCAGCCGTACCGCTGCGAATGCAGAATGAAAGATTAATGATCGCCTTGGATATCCTCCTTCTAGGACGAATAACATATCAACTTTATCAATTACATCAAATACCCATAAGCCAACATGTGGTAAACAACCACAATGGAACAGGCCGAGCCTATGTTCTACCCAGGACCCGTTATTTGGCAATGGATGATGAAAGAAGAAATTACATTCACCTTGAGGAGAACATTCTCCAAACTGGCATATTTGTCATTTTATGCAAGCGGTTTATGACGCCACAATAGTCAAAAGTTGTGAGGCCGAACTATTGAGACACCCCTCTACTTCAGACTTGCGTAGCTGCGACATACGTATCTCATTCAATCAACAACCTTACTGGATTTGCATAGTATCCTTAGGAGTGTGGCTATACTCCTTGGTGAACCCAGAGACAGCATACTTGAGCTGCCCAGGAAAACATACGCAGGAGATGAAGGTAATAGGCACTGGTTTATTACAACTTGCACGTGGGTGCACCCTGAGGACAGAGAGCATCGCATTGTCAGCAATTAGGATAAGGGAAGATATGCAGGAATACATTTACGATCCAAAAATACACCTTGATGTCTTTGACATCTCTCCTGTAATGCTAAAACATCGTGAAGCCTTAATACCACCACCAAACACCAGCAGCAATATCCAAATACAACCCCTTCCATTATGGAGAGGACTGGAGACTGATACTACATTACTTGATTTAGAGCACGAATGGAATACTCTTAGTCAAAATCAGATAGAGGCACAGAATCATTATACTCTAACTCATTCAGCCCTCGGCAGTATTGGCTTTGTTGGAATATGTTTTCTAATATATATTGTGCGGCGTCCTCTGATCAGTCTTGGTTGTAGATTTCTACAGTATTGCAATAAAATACAGCGGAACACTTCCGTTAAGCAACCAGAGCCAGCAATCCGAATGGGAACCTCAAACCGAAATACAAGGACATCAAGGATTCAACGTCGAACTTCAGTTGACTACAACACGCCGAGGAAGGAACCCCGTAGTTTGAACTCCATTATAACTTTAAAACCCATGGAACCAGAGAAAATTAGGGAAATGGGTGAAACACCATCCACTCTACGCAAAACCATACCTGAACCCGCTGCTTCAGGAGAACCCTTACGACGTGACGTGCCGCCTCAAGACATCAATGTAGCCTAGGTGAATTGATGAACAGTGAAGATGTTAACTCTTACGTGAATATAAATTCATATATTTGTGTGTATATATATATATTTTTTAATTTTCTCATTAACCACATGTAAGGCTGCCTCTTTTTGAAGCGCCGTGCATTAATTACATCGACAATAGTTTAGTTTCCAGTAGGTTTATACTATATACAAAAACAATGGGAAGCCTTTTTTTCTTGTAGTAGAGGATTGTTATCTCTAAGGTACTTCCAAATGTCATTATGTTAAAGTGTCCGCTTATGAACTTTAAAATATATAACCACCTGTAAAGCCGCATCATAACTGAAGCGCCGTAAAAGTAAAAAAAATAAATAAATAAAAATAAATGAAAACAAAAATAAAAA
>CAKNXH010063495.1:0-14298 GCA_932178445.1 Andricus quercusramuli | reverse complement strand
AAAAGTTAAGAGAAAATAATTAAGCCTGAAAGCATAGAAAGATCAGAAACAAGGGAACTATATCTCGGAGTCAGCAGATTCCAGTCACATCCACTGTCCGCGTAGTAAGACCATCAAGTCGCGAGAAATGCAATTCAGCAGTTTTTGACCGATTAGCCGCCTGCAGGTGTGACAAGTGGTCTAGGAAAAGTAGTTCCGCCCTACCTACTGCTTCGCGAGTGTCATAACAACTCATCCAAGGGACAAAGCTACCTGGCAGATTCTCTCCGACAGTACGAGCGGTAGCTCCCCGGATTGATTGTTCTGGCCCGTCACCCGCGATTTAGTTCGTTTGATAAACTTTTCCTTTTCTACTTTTCGGGAGTGACGTACACTCCCACTAATAGAAAACGTAAAAGAGTTTCAAGTTAAACATAATTTTTAATTTTAAATTACCTTTTGTATAAGTAACTTTGCTATCTTCGACCGGAGGCAACGTTGGTAAAGTATCGTACAATTTATCTCACACACACACCTACACATTATACACTAATCATTTACTAAATAAATGTCAGATAAGTGGATTCAGTGTTATTCAGAATTATTTAAAATCGGCACCATCGCACCTAAATTTCAACCGAACGTGCTGGAAGGATAGTGCGGAAATCCAATCTTACAACCCGTGAATTGATGAGGAATTGAATTGAATCGATAAGGTCTCCCTCGATATCGTGGGTATTCTTCCGACAACTCCTGATGGCAATCATCTGAGTAGGTATGAGTAAGTATGAGTAAGTATTGTATCGCGGTTGCCGTCCCTAATTTACACTCAACTTATTACACGTAAAAATAATCCGGTACTGCGGTTAGCAATTTTAACCGTACGTAATAAACAGCATTTAGCCACTGTTTTTCTGTAACCTCATACCATTTTTTAACTTTTGCTTGATTCTCGATAATCAATGGTTCTCCGTCCTTTAGATGTGTAATCCTCGTGAATCCTTCACGAAGTTGAGAAACGATTATTTATTTTGCGATTCTACTGATTCAACAACGTGCGATATTTTTGGTCCTATTCTAATAATCCCCTTTTCTAAATCGACTGTGAAACTCGATGCTGATAAAATTTCATACCTAGTATTTCCGATCCCGGAAATGCCATGTTGTCGTCAACAAATTGAAATGTTCATGTTTTATTGTAAATTGTTAGGTCAACCGCGTATTTTGCTTTTACTTGTTCATTATTAAGGTGGTTTCCGAAAAAATCTATCTCTTGTAGAATAGTTCAAAGTCGAGCTTCTATTTCAAGTAGAATGTGTTTTTATACGCTAAATTAATTTCAAATTTTTCTACCACACTGATGTCGAGATAATTAATGTTAGAGATGGCTACTTTAAGAAAGATGCATGGGCAATGCACAGGCACTCTACATATTTTAATTTGTAGTAATAAAACGCTCTGGTAGAGAAATTAAAAGAATGTGTCTACGTGTGCTGCTTGAAAATACAAATATGTCAGAAAAATAATAAAATCTCTTCACCACGTACTTTTCTTGATAATCGAATGGAAATCATTGACATTTTAATTACTTTCAAACGCATAAACGTCGAAGATTCCCGATCCGGCAATACTGTCCCCCTCTCTCCTGCTTTGCTTGCTGGAGGAACTTGATACACTCACAAACACGTTTACACACAGTTGGTCAGTGATGGTCAGTTTCAAATTGCGACGTTTCACGATCTACGAATCTGCCGCTGGCATAGGATTGGTGACTATACCTATACACACACTACGAATGCTAGGCCAGGAGCGCATTAAAATACTGAGTATGCGGGACTATGAAATTTTTTCAATATAGCATACAACGACAGGCGCCCCACGGGACTCCAATATTTGTACGATCGTGAGACTCGGAAACTACCTTAATTAATTAATTAATTAATTTTTACTCCAAGAGAAAAACTCGTTTTCGAATGTTTCACTCCGTAATATTACAGGAAATTGTTTAAACCCTTGTTTATATTTATTGGAAAAAATGTGGCTTGGTCTATATAGATTTGTAAATTTTTATATCGCATGTATATATATTTAATTTTAATTTGGGTTTGCTTGAAAAAGTCACACAGTAGTGTTCAAACGTACGTAGCATGAATGATGATTTTAATAAAACAAAATGTCAACAAAATGGATGTTTTATTAACAAATAGACCGAAAGACCTAACGAAATTCATTCAAATATATTAATATTGACGGTCTAAAAAAAGGATTAGATTTGTTTTCACAAATCTGTTATTGAATTCATTATTAATGTTAGTAATCCTCATTGTTTCATATCTTTAAAAATATCGTCCTATCAACATAGAATCTTTCATAATTGATATATTCGCGCCGGTGTCTATCATGAATTTTTTCCTTTCTAGTTTACAGAATTTTAACGATTTTTCGATTTTTGGTTATCACTAGGTTTTTGGTACCTTCTTCTTTGACGTTACCCGATTTATACTTCTGAAACCATGTTTAAATCCTCATTTAGGGTTTTCGGAATTTGTGGTAAGAATTCTAATTTCGTATTCTTCGCGGAATCCTCGTAAAAATGATTCAACTGAATATTCCGTTTCAATATCAGTATCTTGTCTTGAATTTTAATGAAACTTGATATAAAACTGTCCGAACCTTCAGTTCGTCCTATAGTTGTTAAATCGCGTTGTTTTTGACACGAGTTTAGAATTTCCCTATCTGCAAATAATAATTGCAATCTTTCACATAATTCTCCGTACGTATACACTTTTTCCCCTTCAAATTTAGGAAATAATGTCAATATTTTAACAAAATCATATTCAACTTCCGTTGTGAGGTTTTCGTCCTCGTCATCACTTATTTCTAAATCCTCTCGAATATTTGACTGGGGAATGCTACTTCTGTAATTTCCTAAAGCATTGAGTCTAGTCTCAGTTCTTGCTAATTTGGATAGGATCTGCTGCATAGGATCATTAGGATTAGTGTTTCTATAAGAAGAGTTTGTTTGTATAATTGTCGTTGACGGCTCGGATTCCGAAGAATTTGTATGCGCATTTATTTCCCTATAATTAAACGAGACCAGATTTATTTGCATCATTTTCAATTATTTACGAACTATGTCTTAAAGTGATCGTACTAGAACAATGAACTAAGATCATAGATCATGTTTTCGTTTCTTAATGGAAGTTCTAGTTACCTTAGCCTCATACGAGTCCGTAGAAAAACGCTATGAATCTCTATTTTTCAAATATAAAAATACCTTTCTTCCTCTTCTTCTCTCGATCTAGATACAAAACTGCTTGGCTTGATTGAAAATGTATTCATCCTCGGTCCTGGTTGGATATCAGTGATCTCCTTTTAGCCATTGCAGCAAGGTGTCATGGACGACCCCACTTGATTCAGCCTGCTACGTATTCTCCTGTTTACTGTTCATTTACAAAGGGATATTTTCTTGTGAATATCCTTCTAAGCCTACCTAATTTAGGCTGTTTAATTAAATTATTCATTAAAGTGTGTTCGTTCACTAGACTTGGTTACACCGGCGAGCCTATAGTAGGCCGGCTTACAAAAAGCTTGCTTAAATACGAGAGTGGCTCAGTTTCGCGTCAGTGCAAAAGCGTTTTCGACAGTGGCTCTCTGTCGCACACGTGGATTCCTCCGGTTCTTCTACCGACGCGAATCTGGCCACTCGCATTTAAGCTAGCTTATTGTAAGGCGGCTTACTGTAGGCTCGCTGGTGTAACCAATACCACTGTGAGATACCTTTCAGTGAATATCCCTCACTATTGCCACCAATTTGTGTCGTAAATAACTGAATTTAAGTTTATTTTATGTTTAGAAGTGAAAATTAACCATTTCCACTTCTGACTTTCTTGAATACTAAAATTCTAAAAAAAAATGCCCGACTGCTCTATTAGGCACCACGATCTGCCGGTTCGCTCGTTAGGACTATAAACAACTTTTTATCACATCGGTTCTCACGGTAGCGTAGTCACACTATATTAATTCGCGGACGCATATTGCTGACAATGCAAGGTGTAAGTAAGAGATCATTCTAGGGGCATCCATCGGTCGAATAATAAGTTACATTATATGCTTACTTATGCGAAAATGTTAACGCTCCACATCCTGCACAGGTGCGAAAATTGGTTAAAGAAATTTGAAAATCATACCTAACTTTCAAGACATTCTGGCTGTACTTTTTGGACAAGAACTCTTTCTCATTTTATCACTGTAAGAGATGAGAAGACACAACCTTTCCATATCGCCGTTGGATGTATTGGAAGAAACCTTTGCCACTTCTTTGTGTTTTATTGCCCAAATTAATTAAATACATGATAGGGGAATTGTATTGGGCCTCTGATGTGAAATGAGTTGGTGTTTTTTTGTACGGGCTTTAGGGTCCGGTATTAAAAAAATGTTGTCTTTTAATCAGACTTTTCGACTCAGGTGGGAGTCCTTTAATACCAGAGGGTCCATAAGATTCCCCATCATGAATTTAATTAATTTCGACAATCGAATACAAAGAACAGGCAACGGCTTCTTCCAAGACATCCAACAGCGATATGGAAAGGTTGTAACTTCTAATATCTCACAGTGTTCAAATTCGGAAAAGTCTTTGGCCAACGAATTCAACCAGAATGTCTTTCTCCTCTGTTGCAAAAGACCAAATTTACCTCCAAAATATCTTCACTTCCTGGCGTTCGCTTCAATTCAGTTCGACAATGACAATTACTGAAAACGTAATTTGGTTTTTCTAGCACACGGCTGAAAATGCAAATTTAAAAAAAAAAATTTTTAGAATATTACTGGAAATGTAAATTTGATTTTTGTAGAATATTACTGAAGAGGACTCCCACATGAGTCGAAACGTCTGATTGAAAAACACAGCTTTTTCATTACTGGAACCTAACGCCCTTAAAAAGAAACACCAACTCATTTAATACCAGAGTGTAAATACAATTCCCCATCGTGAATTTAAATAACTGTATATTATTATTATTTCTTTTTAATTATTTTGTATATAATAGAAAGGCAAAGTGAATCATTTGGTGAAGAAGAGGAGGAAAATTTGAGAATGTTTTTCATTATAACAAAAAAAAAACAGGAAATGACTTATTAAGTGCTTGTCATTTTGTGTTTCATGCAGATGACCCAGAAGCTCTGAAAGTTCAAATTGGTGAAGCAAATAGTAGGCGGTTTGTAGCACCCCCTCCGCGCAATCTGGACTCAGCCTAAGAATATATTGGCCTTCCTTCATATATTGAAGAGAAATGAGATTCTAAACTCTTGACTGCATTATTATCAGGCTCAAATAATAATATACGAACACTAGGGTGGTTCTTATTTATACATGGTGGATTTTTTTTCGTCAAATTTTTCTACTATCAACCCCCAGTCTTGTTCGAATGCACAAAAAAAAATCTCCTCCGAATTTGAGAAAAATCGGTTCATGTTTAGGGGTGCCGCAAAGACCATGAAGTTTCCCATTGATTTAACATGGGAAAAAGTCAGTTTTTCGTAAATCTTATATTTAAACGCGATAATATGTTACAAATTATTCCGTATTTCAGTATATTGTTCACTATTTGTCAGAGACTGAGAATCAATCATGAATTTTGAGGTTGAATAATTTAAGCCACTCTTATGGGTTCCCAAAGGAAATCCCATAAGTGACAAATTTGAACTTCACGTAACATTTCGGTTTATTGACGCTTTTCAAAGTTTGTTAAGAATAAATAATCATTAATCGATAATCTAAGAATACCCAGTCATTTGTTAAATAATATTCAATTTTTTGAACAAATGTAATTTGTTGACAAATTTTAATGAATTCTTAAAAATCAAAGTGGAACATAGAAATATCATAATCTTTCAAAAAATACCACAAATCAAATATGTAAACAAAAAAATTGTTTAAACAATTCAAATTTGTTTAAACATCTACGATTATTCATAATAAGCAAATTAGTATTAAAAAATATGAATATTTGTCGAAAATTTAGTGAGTTAAAATGTTTCGCCTGCTTTTTTTAGGTACGTATTATTTTAATAATTGTGAAATTATTTAAAAAAATTATTTTATTGTTATCATTGATGAAATAACTAATAGTCTAGAAAATACGTTCACTTCGCGAGTTAACTGAATGAACAAATATTTAAACAAATTAAAATTGTTTAAACAGTTAAATATCAGTTAACAAATGACTGGGTACTCTTAAATTACCGATTAATGATTTTTTTTAACTTTCAAGAAGCGTCAATAAACCGCAATATTACGTACAATTCAAATTTGTCACTTTGGGGTTTTCTTTGGGGACCCATAAAAGTGGTTTGAAATTATTCAACCTCAAAATTTATGAATAATTCCTATTCTCTGACGAATTCTGAACAATATACTGAAACACGGAATTATTTGTAACATATTATCGCTAAGATTTACAAAAAGCTGACTTTATCCCATGTTAAATCAATGGCAAACTTCATGGTCTTTGCGGCACCCCTAAATATTAACCGTTTTTGCTCAAATTTAGAGATTCTTTTTGGCATTCAAACAAAATTGGAGGGGGGGGGGGGGGCCGAGAGCACAGAAATTCGAAAAGTGAAAAATAAGGGCCACCCTAATGAACACTCCTTACTATCTATTTGTAAGAAATATAAGTGCGGCGATATTCACGATTGAAGTGTTAGTGATTAGTAGTGTGGGAGGGAGCATTTGCAACATGACCAAAACTAAAAGTAAACCTCTGGATGGCACGAAATTGGCAGCGGTTGGTGGTAAGGAAAATTGAACATTTGTTTGTCTCTTGGTACTCTCCCTAGGGATCGCGTGACCTTGTAGCTGGTGGGAGGGCTTACGTGGCTCATTGACCACAGATCTGGAATTGGTGAACCTGAGGGGCTATATCGCGAGGTGTGGCTACTCTGGGGAACTGAAGGACTCTGGTCTGTGCGACTCAAACTAAGGAGCGGTCCTTCCAGGGGGTAATAGCAAAGCCCACTGGAATATCGAGAGCGCGAGTTCTCATGCTCCCAAGCTAAGATGTGATCGCCGTGTCGAGAGCTGAATGGTACCAGGGTTAAAAAATCCTTTGACATCCTGGCCTGCCCTCCTCAGCAGAGGTGGGCAGGCGGGGGTCTCAAAGGAGGTGCTTTAACGGGGACTTTGGGATACCAGGTCGAATCCCTTAGTATGTAGACCCGCCCTCCACAAGCGGGGCTCTGTGGGGGGTGTTTCTTATTTCCCTAGCTTCTCGTGGGACAAAAAAATGTTACACAACAAAAATAAATTGCAAAACACAAACAATGAGGGATCCGCTTCAGGTCCCTCTCCCAAACCACCGCCAAAAGTGGGAGGCTCCGTAAGGGACAACCCACCAGAGGCGGTGCGAAACAGTGAGGATGGTGGAGACAAAAATGTCGAAGCCGTAGGAGTGCAACTAACGGAACTCTCCGTAAAGAAGAAGAACCGTTGTGGTGCACAAAGGAAGAGAGACCGTAATGCACGGCTCGAAAACAGCAGCCAAGGCTCCTCACAGGGGGCAGTGGCTGCGGGAAATTTACCCGCAACAACTCGTCAGGCTTATTCTATAGGCAAGAGGAAGAAGGGCTCCGGAGGATCTCCCCCAAACAGGGAGTTGAAACGGCAGAAGGCCCTGTAACACAGGGTCTTACATTCGCACAGATGGCCAACAATGCCCTGGTGAGGGTTGTCGTTGCGTCGGATTATCCTGATAATTGTCTGACTCTTGAGGACTTGGGCAATTTGAGGGATGAAATCTCAAAAGGGATTGACGCGTTACCTCGCGAGGGACGCGCCCCCAGATTCAACGACATCTTCCTTAGGTCGGGAGCCATCGTTGTAGAAGCCGCTGACATCTGGTCGCGAGACTGGATTGTCGAGAAAACCCCAACGTTCAGGCTAAAAGATGGTCTGAACTTGGAAGTCAAGGGGACGGAGTGTCTGCAAAGGTACCGCAGAGCGACCGTACTGATTCCCGGTAACCCCGAGAGTCCGGCGACCGTTCTGGGGCGCCTGACTTTTCAGAACCCGTCCCTACGAACTGATTCGTGGAAGGTATATTCCGACGGGCAGGGATCCAGGCCGAAGGGGAGAGGCTGGATTCTGGTTCTTGGACTTCCTGAATCCTCGATCAGAGCCCTGGCGGCTCTAGATTATCGTCCCTATCTTGGGGCGAGTAGGGTTACCTTCCGGGTGACCCAACTGGGATCCGCAGGGGTCCCAGAAGCGTCCGGAGATGCCCCGAAATAGCATCTTAATGGCTGAGACGGGAATCTCCATTACGCAGATTAATTTGCACCACAGCAAAGGCGCCTCGGCGGTTCTAGCCAGACGCATGTCTGTGGTGCAGACAGGGCTCGCCCTAATCCAAGAACCTTGGTTATACAGGGAAAGGATTTGTGGCTTGTCAGGATGTGGCTCCTTATACAAAGGGCCATACGAAAAAACGCCAAGGGCATGCATAGCCGTCAAGGGTATGGATGCGATCATGGTGCCTAAATTCTGCTCCAGAGATTTCACCGTTATTAAGGTGAGACTCAGGGGCAGCAGCGGAGAAAGGCTAGAGGTATTTATTGCCTCGGCTTATTTCCCTGGTGATTCCGGGGGTCCTCCGCCTCCTAGAGAGGTGGAGGCTCTAATTCGGTATTGTCAGGAGAATCAGATTCCTCTTCTGTTGGGCTGTGATGCTAACTCTCACCACACGGTGTGGGGAAGCACAAACATCAATGACAGAGGGAGAGATTTAATTGAATATATAGCAGGCACAGAGCTGGAGATTCTGAATCGGGGTGATACTCCCACATTCCAGACCAAAAACAGGAGTGAGGTTCTCGCTTTGACTCTATGTTCAGGTGCACTGAGGGGCAGGGTAGTTGATCGGAGAGTCTCCGATGAGGAGTCTCTTTCGGATCACAAACACATAGTGTTCCGATTAACCCTAGGAAAACCGGTGGTTTCTAATATCAGAAACCCCAGAAATACACTTTGGGACTCATATAAAGAGGAACTCGAAGGGAGGCTTGCGGAATTCCCCACAAGCTATGGTACCATTGATGAGTTGGAGCATGCCGCGGATTTTCTGCGAAGGGCTCTGACAACATCATATGAGAACAATTGCCCCACAAGCACTATCAAGTCTAGGAAGGGAGCAGAATGGTGGAACACCCACCTGGAGAGACTCCGTAGAAAGACAAGAATGTTGTGCAATAGCGCGAATAGAAATAAATTGCCTTCGGACTGGGACATCTATAAGAGGGCCCAGTGCAAATACAATAAAAACATAAGGAAATATAAGCAGGAAGATTGGAGAGGCTTCTGCGAGGAATCGAAAAACATTCCGGAAACAGCGAAGCTCCACAAGATCCTAGCGAAAAATCCGGAAGCTCGCCTCGGGCTCATAAGGCTCGATAATGGTGAGTTTGCCGAGGATGAAGAAACAACGTTGAATCACCTGATGGAAGTTCACTTTCCGGGTTTTCAGCGAATCGGAACCGACCTAGAGGAGGAAGACCGGGGCCAGGGGGTGGAGAGGGCCGACTGGAGTTTCGCCGCTAAGGTCGCTGTTCACAAAAAGGTGGAATGGGCCGTAGGGTCCTTTTGCCCCTTTAAATCACCAGGGGCGGATGGCATTTATCCAGCACTTTTACAAAAAAGCATGGATTTGGTCGTCCCTCCTCTGACGAAATTATTTAGGGCAAGTATAGCCCTTAAACACGTGCCATCGGCATGGAAGGATGGCAGAGTGGCCTTCATACCCAAACCTGGGAGGGAGGGTTACACTGCTGCCAAAGATTTCCGACCAATCACCCTAACGTCCTTCATTCTGAAGACGCTAGAGAGGCTGGTCGAGAGATACATTAGGGATGAGGTGCTTTTGGCCTCCCCGTTGCATAGAGGGCAGCATGCTTTCCAGGCAGGCTGCTCGGTAGAAACTGCGCTTCATGCTGTTGTAGCAAAATTGGAGCAGCAGTTGGAACAAAAGGGGTACGCTGTGGGCGCTTTCTTGGATATAGAGGGTGCCTTCAGCAATACTCCTCCAGAAGTCATCTGTCGAGAGGCTCGGAGATGTGGCGTGCCAGTTCAGCTAGTATGCTGGATAGGAAGTATGCTACGCCGAAGAAGACTCGAAACCAGATGGGGTGAAGGCCTAGTAAGGGGGATAGCTCCGCGGGGGTGCCCACAGGGGGGTGTCCTGTCGCCCCTCCTGTGGTGCATTGTAGTGGACGGCCTCCTTCGAAGGCTAAATGAAGAAGGGTACTATACCCAAGGATATGCGGACGACTTTGTAATCCTAGTTAGGGGGGCTCATCTGGAAACACTGATGGGTCTTATAAGGTCGGCGCTGCGCATCGTAGAGCTCTGGTGCGATAGCACAGGGCTCTCGGTAAATCCGGAAAAGACCAACCTGGCCATTTTCACGAGGAATTATAAAGTTCCGAAAGCTGACGCTACTGTATTTTGTGGTGGGAAGCTGACGTTTTCAGACTCGGTTAAATATCTAGGAGTAATCCTGGATAGCAAGCTGAGCTGGGCGAAGCACCTGGAGACCCAATGCAGGGAATTTATCATGACTTTTTGGATGTGCAGGAGAGCCTTTGGGTTGACGTGGGGGTTAGGGCCTAAAATGCTTGCATGGCTCTACTCTGCTGTCTTAAAACCCAGGCTCCAACATGCGGCCGTGGTCTGGTGGCCACGAGCGGAATATAAAACAATGCAGGACAGGCTGCGAAGATTACAAACGCTAGCATTTAGGGGTTTGACTGGAGTAATGAGGACTGCGCCTACAGCGGCGATAGGATTCATGCTCTGTGAAGAACCCCTACATGTTGCGATAACCGCCAGAGCGGCTCATGCGATGGGCCGCCTGACAAGAGCAAATAGATGGACTCCGGGGACTAAACACACTAGACTCCCGAGTGATATCAGTACACTGCCGATTCTACAGATGAGGCAAGATAAAATAACAAAACGCTCCAACTTTGCCAGAGCTTTCCGCGTCTGTATCCCAAGTAGGGATCTGTGGGAAGAAAACGGTAACCCGCTCCTCCAGGGGGAAATCTGGTATACGGATGGCTCCAGGGGAGAGGGAGGGTCAGGAGCAGGAATTTATGACAGTAAGGGAGGGAAAGGGATAGGGATCACACTTGGGCGACATGCTACTGTCTTTCAAGCGGTGGTCCTGGCCGTCCTTCGCTGTGCTGAAATACTAATAGAGGAAAACGCTGCTGGCAGACAGATCACGATCTGTTCGGATAGCCAAGCGACACTTACTGCAATCAGGAAACCAGACATAACATCAGAACTGGTTCGGGAATGCAAAAAGGCATTAAACCAACTTGCAGAAAGAAAAAAAGTTGCTCTTATATGGGTCCCTGGCAATGGGTCAAGGGCAACGAAAAGGCGGACCAGTTGGCAAAGTGCGACGCAGCGGGCGAATTCGTAGGACCGGAACCGGTACTAGGAATAGCGTCTTGCAGTGTCGGGATGGCTATTAAAAACTGGATCCAAACAAAACACAGGGAATACTGGGAACAAACCAAGGGTTGTCGTGAGGCGAAATCCATCCTGGGGTATACCTATAGGATGGACAGAGCCAGGGAAATCCTGAGTTTACCCAAGAAAGACATAAGGACAGTGGTGCGGACCCTGACAGGGCACAATCACTTGAACTATCATATGCACAAAATGGGTTATAGCCCCACGACAGAGTGCAGGAGGTGCGGCAGGGATGACGAAACATCCCTGCATGTATTATGCCAGTGCCCGGCATTAGCTAGGCTCAGGCAACAGACCCTCGGTGTCCATTTTATGGAAACAGAGGAAATCAAAACGCGATCGGTGGTCGACATACTAGGCTTCGTCAAGAGGTCTGGGGTCAACTGCTGAGAGTGAAGAAGTAAGGGTGTGGCACAATAGGCTTTATAGCTTGAGCGCCAGGGGAGTTCTCTAATGGATTTCCCGCCCTTAGTAAACCTAACCTAACCTTGTCTCTTGGTAAGGTAAATGTCCCAGTAATCGTGACGGTCCCAGTAATCGTGAAACTTGGTTATAGTTCGAATATATTGTTACAAAAATGTGTTAAAAGTAACATTTAATGATAAAACTCAATTATTTTTACCATTTTATAATGGCAAATAGAAATTACATTCATTCAGATGAAATAAAAAGCAAGAAAATTGGCATCACGATTACTGGGACTAAGGTCACGATTACTGGGACGTTTACCTTAACTGAGGGAACTTATTTGATTTTATATATATTTGACGAAGTAAAAGTTGAGCAAAATTGTTGTATAACAATTTTATTTTTACTCTGCCTTTTCCATGTTGCAGTATAAAATACAGTTTGGGGGGTTCATTTACATATCCATACAGAACAGTTGGATCTGCATGGATTTGCTGGAATCTTACATGACGATAACCAACTTTTTCCATACAGACTTTTTTTCTGTATGGTTCTGTATGTCATTTCGTGGAGGGATCCTGAAATTCCTGGGATAATCAGTTTTAAACTCTAGGATGGTCAACTTTACACTCTGGAATAGTTAAGCTAACCGTCAAATTTTGAGACTCCACGGATGGTACGGTGTACCATCTAGAGGGCTGCCCCATAGCTAACGCTCGAATGTAGTCAGGCTGACACTCTGAATGTTTAGGCTGACTGGCCATTTTTCTCCGCGTGGGATATACATATGAAAACATTGAATATCGCGAGCTTCCTGCGTTCATTAGAAGTCCCCAACATTCATGTCCGGAACAAGCAGAAACTTCAAACACTTATATTCACAATGGTAAATATATATGTCCTGCAGAAGTGACGTGCTTGTCACACGAAGACCACAGATATTTTTCCAGACATTTTTCAAATGCTTTTATGCAACAGTTGTTTTCTATTTCCAATCTATGACTTTCTAACATTATTTCAAAACGCAGCTGATGGAATATATGCTAATTATGTTGATGCTGATTAAAAGTGACTGTCTTCATTAAATTACTGATTGGTCTTATTAATTACAGGCTAAATAGTTGAAACATTAAAACTATTACCAATCTTCAGGCAACATCTGTTAAAAACAGCAAAATTCTTCAGTAACAGAAACTATACCTATCGTATATTCTTCAAGAACCATATTCTTTCGTAACGTGTCCATAATGGCTCGAGGGATATTTGAATCTATGAAGTACTCTGTATTTCTTTTGGTCGGTTTCTAATGACTCTTGAAAAATAAAAAAAGTGTTTCAAAAATACAATGAGTAAGCAATATTCCATTTCAAGTACGTGACTTAATATCAGTTTTGTAACATCTTGATACCATTTTTTTCTCAAAATGAAAAAGCCAATTTCATGGAAATTCTAGTGAAGCACGTCGACCGAGGCGATCGAGAAATATCTGAATTCGAGACTGGTTCTCGTTTTTCCAAAACAATATCTCGTCTCACTTCATATCGGAAGTGAGTCGAGGTGCATGGAACTGTTGTAGTTATGCGTATGGCTTGCTTGCGTGCAAAGAAAGAGACACGCTTATTACAAGAATGTAGGGAGGAAGGAAGAGGCAAGACCGAGTATGCAGCATAGAAGCTGGCCATCATCGCGGCAGCGTAACTACATACAGAGAAATGAGACGACGATGTTTTCGAGCATCAGAGAGAGAGAGAAGTGGAATAGGTGCGCGCGCGTGTGTGTGTGTGATCGCCCAGCATGCGAATGAAACTACACCCTCGTTTCTTTTGGACCCTACAATGTTCTTCATTCAACACATACATACATCCTCCTTCCGCGATCTATACTCACATCATTAAGTGGGTTGGGCGAGGAAACCTAATTTCTTTTCTTTTCAAGTACCTTATGTAATGTTGCAGGTTTCACCTGCAAATTACTTTGTGTTGTTCAATTTTATTTATTTGTAAACAGCTCCTCCCCTCTTGGAGGAAACTTCCGCGAGAAGAACGAGGCTCGATCGAGGGCCAACTGATTTGGTTATTTGTTTATATTTTATTTTTTTTTGTATCTTGGAAATGTTTTGACATTTATATTTTTCTTTTGTTTGTACACACTCTCAGGGGCTATTCATAAGGAGAAGGAGTAAGAGTCACTCTTACTAATTCTTTTGGGGTTTTTGTTTTTTTTTTGTTTTTGTCATTCATCGAGTGTTGAGGACAAGAAAGGGATGGAGGAAGGAGTGGTTTCGACTGGAGCGTCAACCAACATCAAGGACCAGCGGTACGAACTGCGAGGATGTAAGGCGGGTTGAAGTCGCACAGGCACAGGCACAGCCGATG